>OZ007572.1:61415147-61592647 GCA_963931925.1 Onchidella celtica
GTGTACCAAATGGCAAAAAAACGAATGAATACAAAGACAATACTGTGGTTTAATGGTTGAATAATGGATACAAAGACAATACTGTGGTTTAATGGTTGAATAATGAATACAAAGACAATACTGTTGTTTAATGGTTGAATAATGAAGTATCCAAAAAAATGAAGCATTCAGGACATGTTCTAGTGGCAGATTGTCCAGTAGATCAGTGAAAATGGATGAGAAAATGAAGATGTGTGGATCAGTTTACCATTGTCATTTTCCAGACAGATTCATCGATCGATCCATACTGTTATATTTATGGTTCTTGGGCCCCTGCTATGTTTTGATTTCATCTCATTTATCCTTGAGAAAACTGTTGATAATCTAATCTGTGGTTCTTGTAGGAAATCGAAATGCATAGAAAAGAGATGATTTTTTATTTTGGGGGGTGGGGGTTGGAGTGATAGATGGATGGGTGTGTGAGAGGATGGGTGGATGGATGATAGATGGGTGGATGGATGGATGGGTAGGTGGGTGGGTGGGTGGATGGATGGATGGATGGATGGATGGATGGATGGATGGATGATTGAATGGGGCGAGCGGGTGGAACAGACAGCGAGAGAGAGTGAGTGAGAGAGAAAGAGAGAGAGAGAGAGAGAGAGAGAGAGAGAGAGAGAGAGAGAGAGAGAGAGAGAGAGAGAGAGAGACACACACACACACAGAAAGAGAGAGAGACACAGAACCAACAAATGGACATGAAGACAGAATTTACTGAACCTTAAATTTCTGCCATTCCGAACTTCTAAATCCCTGAGTCAGAATCAACCAATCACGGGGGATATTTAATGAGATCATTCCAGCCAGATGGCTTTTTGATTGGATGGAGAGATAGACGGATGGACCGACTGTGGAGGCCGGGAGTACAGGAAGGAACAGAAGGATAGATGGAGGAAACATTTGCAAGCCAAGAGATGAGCCGGGTCTGAAGAGATAGATCGATCTGTGAACAGATCATTAGATTAAGATTTGGAATAATTACAAAATTTAAAAATAAGAAAAGGAAAAACGCTTCTGTCGCAGCTGTTTTTGAAAATCATTTTTCCCACCCACTCGTATGTATCCCACTTTAAATAAGAAAAATCACTCGCCTTGATAGAAAATCTGGCAGTTTGTGGAATGTGCGCAGAAATCGATAATTACAGTTTGGCTCGTTTTTCTTTTTTATGTACGTGTGTGCTAATTTCGTCCCTTCCATCCCCTTTTCCCCCCGTTCCTGGTACTCTCGTGTCTGTATGTGTGGGATTGAGCAGTCTTTTTCCCCGAGTGTTGCTGCCAACTCTCATTAATTTTTTGAAAGGAGCACCAACATTGACAACAGCAGACTGAAGCAGTTGCGTTTTTCTGAATGTCTCCGCTGGCAAGCGAAAGGCCAAGCCGGCAAAACTGCTTGACTCCACTGTGTCTTCGAAAAAGAAAGTGCTTCTGTAGGGATAATTGTCCCTTTGCTTTTCGGTACTCACAGTTGTTCCTGTGGATATGGGTTAGGGTTAGGGTTGGGGTTAAGGTTAGGATGGTGGTGCCTGGGTTGATGCACGCAAAGAGCCAAACTGCGATGCTTATCGGGACGTTAGTTTTTGCTTGTTCTTTCTCCATTTTCTGAAACACTAGAGGTCTTTTAGTATGTAGAAGAGGTATGACAGATGCACACTTTGACACTTGTTTAAAATGCGTTGTGGTACTTATCAAGCTGTTTCACAGTTCAAATTTATTCATATCATAATATTATAGTACTAAAGTAATAAAAATAAATAATAATAATAATAAATAGAATTTCTATAGCGCATTTCTAATAAAATTATTACTCAATGCGCTGTACATTGCATCAATGATTCATGCATACACTTTCCAATTCTCATACTAAAACACGCACTCTCATCCATACAAACTCTCAGTTTCACACACATAGACCCTCTTAGTCGCAAACGTTTGATATTGGATTTCTCAGTTGTGAAAAAAAGTGGAGCTACAGCAAACAAGAACAAATGTCGCATTATGGCTCCACCGAAGCACCCCCCTCCCGCAAAAAAAAAGAAGACATTTCCAGGATCAGGCTAGACAACATGCCCTGGTCTAACCCTAACCCTAATCCCACAAGGACAAAGAACCCCAGTGGGAACAGTGTCCTTACCAAAGCACTTCCAGAAACTGAGAAAGAAATATGGCTTTTTCTCTTTCACCAGGGCGGCGGGTGCGTCTTTCTACAGGGGCACAGTCCACCATAACACGGCTACGGCCACGTTATACTACTACATCAACGCGATCACATTACCACAGCTACAGTGGTATCTGGCGAGCTACAACCCCACCCCCAACCCTTCCTCCTCAGTTGAAACACCATAATAATACGGTTAAACTACCCCAGCAATGTGCCCCCCTCCCACCTGCTCCTAACTCCATCAATACTGGAAAAGGTTGCTCACCCAGCTAGAAATTTACTCTTGTCTCCCATGTTTGTTATTAACTCTGATCTGAACCCCCCGAACCCAAGAAATGACATATCTCTTGTCAGCGAGACAGTGAGACCCTTCATTTGGGCATTGTTTTCCAGCCAGTGTTACAAGAAACTCATTGATCTCTTTCTCTCTATCTCTCCTCGGGCTGTGTCTGTATTCCGTCCATGATGTGTCTCTCCTCCTCTCCCTCGTTTTTCCTCCCTCCCTTCCTCCCGCCGTCTCTCTCCCCTTCTCCCGTCTCCCCCAATGCCCCTCTCTCTGGCACTTTTCGTCTGGTATTTTCCATTAATAGTTTGATGTTCTATGCACGAACGGATGAAGCCAATCAGGGCTAAGCTGTCGAGTTACTAAAACCGACTTTCACACAACAATGCACATTTCTAATACATGAATGATATCTTGTTCTGACGCTGATCGTCTGAATATTTGGTATTTTATTCGTGGTGGGCAGTGTGGCAACAATGAAAGAGATCTAATATTGGACGAGCTTGCGGATCGGATAGCAGCTGTGGGTGTTCGGTTCCACCTTGTCGGGTTCTGGCTCATATCACCCTGACCTGCTAGTAACTCCCTTTCTAACGAAAAACACCAAGAGTTTAGGACCGCATTGTTTCCAATGATAGGTTATATTCTGTTGTTGTTGGTGTTGATGTCAGATGTTGATGGAACCGATTATTTTGCCACCGACCAGCCACTGACAGCAACCATTGGAAAGCGAAGTCAAAATATGTCAAAAAGAAAAAGTTGCATGTAGCAAAGCCGCGCCTTAAGGCCTGTCTACACTGGTAGGTTTGAGGAATAGAAAAAAAAGATCGGGGACTGCGTGGGAAGAAAGAACTCTCCTGGCTTTCCGTCTTTTGTTTTCCGATCTCCCCCTTTGAAACATGACCAAAGCAAACGATGCGCATCGTTTCTCATTCAGAAAACGGACCAGTGTAAACAAACAGCGTTTCGAAGGGGGAAATCGGAAAACAAAAGACGGAAAGCTAGGAAAGTTCTTCACACACAGTCCCCCATTCCTTTTTTCTGTTCCTAAAACCTCCCAGTGTAAACAGGCCTTTAGCAATAATATTTCGTCATTGGAAAGCAAGTGTCCTCAACTACATGGTGGCTTAACTACATCAGCAACAACAACAGCAACCGCCAGAAGCAGCAACACCAGGAATACAACAATCTTCCTACCCATCCCTTGCATGGCTGGGTTTGCTGGCATTTGCTGTTTGATGATCCACTCTAATCTCTGGTCTCCAAGCAAAACTGTTCAGGCGTGTTCAAATCAATAGCCATTCAGGCCCATTAGAAACTTCCTCACAGTTGGTTTTAGCGTTTGATTTGGATGTAAAATGTTTGGTTCAGCCTCCATTGATTTAATTGGATATTATTGTAAGAGCTTAGTAGACTCGGGCATTATAATAGGATCGTTGTGTGGACCAGCAGTGGTTTCCTATATAAGTGGTCTTGTCTACAGCATCTGCATCATTCTGTCTTTGCTATGGCGTTAGTCGGCAGGAAACAAAATAAATGACAAGAAAGAAGCAGATCGATGGGGAGCCCTTTTTAGGGCTAGAAAGAAAGAAAGAAACAAGGAAGAATTTGGTTAAGACCAGAACTAAGACAACCCACAAGGGAGCCCTTTTGAGGGCTAAGAAAGCCAAGAAGAAGACGACAGTAACAACAGCAAAGAAACAAGGAAAGGACAACAAGAACAGGAAAACGTGAGATGTAAATGCCTAGAGCAGCGAGCCGTCTGAAACAGACCTACAAAACGCAACCGCTCCGCTCCGCTATTTTACGGAAAATGACGTACGACAAAGTAAAACACTCCTTGCCTCTGTATACTTGTCCACAGCATCTGTTCCGCTCTGCTCCTCACCGCTGTAGAGGCAAAGAATGTTTTTACTTTTTCGTAGGTCATTTTCCGTAAATTAATAACGTAGTAAGTTACCGTGTCCAAGATTGCATGAATCATCATCATCATTGCCTTTCTCACCCTGGATCAGGGTATAGGCCACCAACAAACACTTTCCATCCCTCTCTATCATGGGCCAGCCTCTTTACATTATTCCAAGTCTTTCCGCTTCGTTGCACATCATTTTCTCTGGCTCTTCTCCACGTTCCGCGCGGCCTTCCTCTTGATCTCTTGCTCTGGGGATTCCAATCCAATACCTTCTTCGCGATGCTGTTTCCTGGCCTCCTGAGAGTGGCCGATCCATCTCCATCGCCTCCTACCAATTTCCTCTCTGACTGGGCTCTGTCTTGTTCTTTTCCAAACAATTTCATTGCTGACCTTGTCTGTCCATCTGATCTTAAGTAGCTTCCTCAAACATCTGTTGATGAAAACTTGGATTCTCTTTATGCAGGCCTGGGACGCATTCCAAGTCTCACATCCATACAACAGGACTGACTTCACGTTCGAGTTGAATATCCTCAGCTTTGTTTTTAGAGATATATCCTTGGTTCTCCAAATCTTGCTTAAGGACGTGAAAGCTGCCTGTGCCTTTCCAATTCGTGCTTTGACTTCTGCCTCTGTTCCTCCCTTATTGTCAATGATACTACCAAGATAGCAGAAGGACTCTACATCTTCCAGTGGTTGATCTCCTACTTTGACTTGTTCGCTTGGGGGTGCAACAATTTTTAGGACCTTCGACTTCGCAGGATGTATCCTCAATCCAATAGATTCTGAAATTTTGTTTAGAGCTGTAGTCTTTGCTTGCATCTGGTCGTGTGTGTGCGACAATAGTGCCAAGTCATCTGCAAAATCTAGATCGTCCAGCTGTGTCCATGGGGTCCATTGTATGCCATTTCTTCCTCCATTGGTGGTTTCTTTCATAAGCCAATCAATCACCAGAATAAACAGAAATGGGGACAGCAAACAACCCTGCCTAACACCAGTCTTGATATCAAAGCTGTCAGTAAGCTCACCATCGTGTACGACTCTGCAACTTGTCCCCTCGTACATGCTCTTGATAAGATTCACCATCTTCTCTGAGATTCCATAATGTCTCAATATTCTCCACAGCGTTTCTCTATCGATGCTATCAAAGGCCTTCTCGTAGTCAAGGAAGTTCACTATCAGTTGGGAGTTCCACTCTAGCGACTGCTCTACTATAATTCTCAGCGTGGCGATCTGGTCGGTGGTTGATCGATTACTCCTGAAACCAGCTTGCTCCTCACGAAGTTTTGGGTCTGTTGCATTCTGTATTCGCTTGAGAATAATCCGATTGAAAACCTTTCCTGGGATGGAGAGAAGTGTGATTCCTCTGTAGTTACTACAATTGCTGAGGTCCCCTTTTTTTGGAAGCTTCACGAGGTGTCCTTCCTTCCAGTCCTTTGGAAACTTGCCTCCGATCCGAATCCTCGAGAATAGTGAGTGCAGACCCTCTGCAGCCCCTGCAGCATCTGCCTTCAGCGCCTCTGGTGGGATCTGGTCTGGTCCAGCTGCCTTGCCTCGATTTAACTGCTTTACGGCATCATTAATCTCTGCTTTAGTCGGAGGGTCGCAACTGATCGGTAAATCATTTCTTGCGGGTAGAATGTCGGGTGGGTTGCTTGGTGGAGGTCTGTTCAAGAGGCTACTAAAATGTTCTATCCATCTTTTTGCCTGAGCTTCCTTTCCAAAAATAGCCTTCCTGTTGTAATCCTTGACAGGAACTTCCGGTTTTCCATATTTTCCAGCAAGAGTCTTTGTAGTCTGGTAGAGGATCCTCGTGTGTCCTCCTGTTGCTGCCTTCTCTGCTTTCTCTGCTGACATTCCTATGAACTCCTCTTTGTCTTTTTTAATTGATTTTTTGGTCTCCAGTTTTACCTTGCCGTTGATAAAGCGACATTTTATTGTGATGGCGGTAAAGATAATCAGTATCGTGACAAGATCAAAGCTAGTCAGGTTCCCATGCGCGTTAGAGCCCCATACACACATCTTACGTGTTCGGAAAGTTACGCCAGATCGACCTCTTGCCAACTGCAGTCTTGTTGCATTGGGGGGGGGGGGGTTGTTGTTGTGCGACTGGGGTCAAAATCGATTTTGTTTTACGTATGGGGCTATTAATCGTTGTATTGCCGAGAAAGCCTCATGGAATCCATAATATAAAACTAAGTCCCCGCTACAGGAAGAGGTCCTCGAAAACATTGCCAAAGGTCAAATTTGATTAAAGTATCAGAGGCGTGGCTGTCAAATGCATGGGGGACGTTTGGCAATGGTACTCCCTTGGCTTCACTAGGAAATAGGTAAATAAGACGCTGCATTAGATTTTCCAGTAGTTTTTTGTTTTGGCAGAGACCGTCGATCACCCAAAGTATTTGTCCTTTAAGTTTTGTAATAACGATGAATTATGAATTTATACAGTCATTTAAAAAAAAAAAAGAAAAAAAATTGTGCCAGTGCCCCAAACATGATAATCTAAAGGTCATGATGTGAACTTTAATGGGGATAATGAAATCGTTATGATAGTAGGACAAGACAGATTAGTTTGGTATGTAGTAAAGGAATATAGTATGACGCACTGTGTCCTGACAGCCACGGATTTCAACAAGCCTAGACAGCCACAAGTCCAGCTGTGTGGACATGTTACTAGACAGGAAATATGTTTATATCGGTCAATCTTAGATTGAACAGTTGGACAGGGAAAGGACTGTGAGGGTTGTGGTGCAAGAGAAGCATTGAAGCTTTGAGATATATGTCGATGGTGTCGGGCGCAAACCGGCTGTCACAAATCCCAGACTGGGAGATGTAATAGTTTATGACAGGACAACAATCACGAACAAACAAGTTTAACACTTAACAGAACAACCCATCAGTCTCACACATTTATTAAACATAATTATACAGATAATAGCGCAATTACATACATTATATTATTGCAATTAACTGCCGTACAACGGCCTTATTCTCACACACACTCTCCCTCGGATCCACAACCCGGTAGTTACTCCTAAAGGCACTTCGGCCTCAGCCTCTCCCCTCAGGGCCTTAATAGCACATTAATAATTCACTGGCACCGCAGTCTCTCAATATCACCTTCCTATTGTCATACACCTTAGCACTCCCCTAGCACCTCAGCAGGGCAATAACACATTATCATTTCAATAGACATTATCATTTCAATAGTACATTATTAGTTCACTAGCCCCTCAACATGGCAATAGTACACTATCACATTCACGCTCATATCTACGTCCCTGTCCGTGGCCTGACTGCCACGACTTTATGTGCCTCTACTGTCCTGCACTGACAGCCTCACTTCTGGCCTATGTGTGGCCTCCGGCCCTATGCTGGCCTATCCCGTGCTCATCGAGGTGGCTCTGCGGCCCGTCCTCGACACCTACAAGAATAACATTACATTGGTATAATACCCTACCATTTCTATTCACTCCACCTCTCCTTACAACCCATGAAGCGTACACACACTAGTCCACCTTTCACTCACCACACCTCTTACGGTAACACACCTCCATCGGAGTACACACTACTCACTCGCGCTACAAATCCATGAACTCACTTTCATCTATCGCTCATGGCGCACATTGCTATATCCAATATCAAGGACTTCCACATTCCTCACATATACTTATTTACATCATGGTAATAGACGAATATAATATAATACATCACTCATAATTATCAATCAACGTTCTACCTACCAGTCATCACTGGAAAAACTCTCTCACTGGTCTCTCGACTGCTCCCCTTATGTCCGCCCGCTGGGCTCTTACTGGCGTCCGTTCCGTAGGACCTTCTAACTTGCAGTGATAGTAATACAGCGCTTTCGCCTCATTCAGACCCCCCCCCCCCTACTCATAACATGCACGCTTAACTTACTTGTCTACGTGCGTTAATTTTACTCTCCTCCTTTCCCGTCTTTCCCCACTTGTCTGCCGTGAGCCCTTCTTACTCTACACCCGCTCTGTAGCAATCCCCTTAATTGCACTCACTCCACTCGTGACACCGGCCAAGTCCAAAAATTTCATATTACTTTATATCGTACCAATTTATGAAGCCTGGAATCCTGCATCACATGAAAAAGGAGCTGTTACCATTATCCAGTAGAAATACTCAAAATAAGGGTGTGATCAAACCGGCTAGGCCCATTTCCCATTTGTTTTAGCGGCAGTTTTTTGTTTCTCCTGTAAAATTGCATATTTCGACTTGGCCGGTTTGCTCCTGACACCATCGATATGCCTGGAAGCTGTACGTTCTGTAGCCCGGTAGACATGTCCCGTGTGTCTCCAGCTGTCATGTCAGCATTGATAGACAGAATAATGAGAGAAGGTCTGGGAAGAAGAAGAAGAAGAAGGAGGAGTAGGAGGAGGAGTATAGGAGAAGTATCTTGAGCATGACACCTGGCTAAGATGCATAACTGTATTCGCTGAACAAGTTCTAATGAATGGTATTATCCCGACATACCAATTCAGCCAAGTGAATATCTTAACGTCCCTATCACACATTGTCATGACCGTTTCCGGCAACGAACAGTGGTCTTCTCCTTGTGTCAGAACCAATTTTTCCTGTCTTTTCCCTTTTTCGGGAACCTGTTTTTCACTGCGTGATCTCCTGACACTAATTCTGGGCCAGTCACGGACGTGCATCCATCACGTAGTCGCCCACACTTGCACCCAGTTCCTCACCCCTTATCCCACGCAGCAGATAATTTTATCAGTTATTCTATGGTCTGTCTGAAGCGAGTGGATTAAAATCTACTATATAGTGAAGGTGCATGACTGGCAAGTTCTGGGCCTGGGTTTCAACTACTTGATTATATTCTAGCCCAAAGCCACTGTTTCTGTAACAAGATCTGGTGTTCTGATAATTGATATTTTATGGTGATGAACATCCCCATGGGCGGGACACCCGATCAAGAAGTTGATATACAACATGACATCTGAGCCATAGCTAGCTAGCCTGTCGCCGCCCACGACATTAGACGGGCGGACAACTTGTGGTACATTATTTTTTAAACTTGGTGTCTTGGATGAGTAGACACGTCGAATATGCGAGGAAATATTGATGGGAATCATCCTCGGGTTGGAGTGGAGACGATAAGTGGGAATCGGTATGGTGTGGGAGGGGTGGGGTTGGGGGCAGGGGGGGGGGCTGAATGGGGCGCTAATGATGTCCAATTATTTACCGGGATTTCATTACGTGCTCAGGATTGCTACATTCTACCGTTATTAATTAATCGTCCAACCGTTCTTCATTTGCATTGTTAAAAACACATAATTTTTTTGCCTCGAGGGGATAATTTTCATTGTAAAAAAATAGTTGCTTTGCTGCTCGATAAGGCAGGTTTCAGCTTGGCCCCTTCAGCATACAGGGGAATAAATAATTGGGGGGGGGGGGGGGAAAGGTTGCTACAGCATTTCCCTACCGTGGGTTTAAGTTTTTGTGATGTTTGTTTTCTTTTTTACCAATTTGATTTCTGGCTGATTCTTATGTGGGGAAATTTTGCGATTCATCCTGTGGGACCGAATAGAGAATGTTTTTAGATTGTCCAAGAGGAAGGTCAAAGCAGCGAGCAGGGGTTGGCATCCCGGGCTGGATGTACCTCTCGGAGAATGTTTGAAAAACGAAGCTTGTGCGTGGAAGCGAAAGTAAGGTTGATTGAGAACCGAATGCGTAAGGTAAACAGATGGTAAGATCCGGGGAAATTGAAATTATAGACAGGAATTTGGAACTGGTGGCAAGTGTGTTGTATTTTGCATCGCCCACCAATGATGGACCGATGTCATATTTTAAATGTCGTGAGCGGTAGCTTCAGTAAACATTACGTGTCCGTCTTCTTGCCGTTTGCCGGGTTCTATTGTAGGGCAAACATTAAACAATTTGTCCCCTTAGAATAACAAGGTTCTTGCACCTTTTCCGCCAACGTTTGAGAAATTGATAATAGAAGTTTCATTTGATCAGAGCTTATTGAGGTAGGACTTTTTTTTCCTGTTTAGTAATACTTACAAATGACACATCGACTCTACATGATACTTTGACACACAGTGCCTGGAGACGTAGTGTGTAGCCAAAAAGTGGAGATAGAACCGTGTCATTTTATAGAAACTCAGGCATATATTATGTTATTCATACGCCAGGTTTTGTAGGAATTGTGACATTTAGGCTGCACATCAGAAAACATGCAAGCAAGCGATGTGTGCCCTTATCTCTATCCATATTGTTTGTAGCAGTTCAGGATAAAAGTGGAGGAATCTCAGTACTGCAAGGGAGGCAAAGGCTTTTTAAAAAGTTGTCTATGAAACATGGTATCGTTTAGCCGAGGAGTTGTCTATAATGTTATAATTGTTAACTTATGTTCACTGTTCCAAATCCACAGGCACAAAAGAATAGGCGATTTCGATATTTTCAGAATTCAGTGACGCATGATAAAGTGTTATTAAACCACTGTAGTCTTGCTGAACTGGCCGTGTTGGTCCAAAGCGTTTTTAGGACCAATTTCCTAGTAGTGAAGGAGATACTTCAGAATGATTGTGAAATTATGATAATATACAACTGGCTGTGTTTTGAATGTGGAGGAGAGAGAGAGAGAGAGAGAGAGAGAGAGGGGGGGGGGGGAGAGAGGGAGAGAGGGAGGGAGGGAGGGAGGGATCTGCGTTTGGCAGCGTCATCCTTTGCTGTACTGAATCGTGTAGTCTACGGTTACCATCAGTGCATATAACATAGATTTAACAGAACAATGAAAACCTCTATATCTAGACACTCGCAGTGCGTTGGAAGCAATGAATAACTGATCGAAGACGGAGCGAGAGAAAGAGAAACTCTAATTTGAGTACAAGAGAGGAGTGGCTTTGCTTCATTCATTTAATATCTCCGTCAAAAAACAACAACAACAACCACAACGCACTGGGTGTCGTTGTTACTTTTGCCCTTACTGTATTGCCCGATCATTTCAAGTAATTAAGTAAAGGAAGCCTAAGGCCACGAGCACACGAGTTTTCTGTGGCGTTGGAGATCAAAGCTGCCAGAATTATTGAATTAATGCAGCAGCATTTGGTTATTTTCTTTCTCTTTTCCACTTTTTTTTTTTTTTTGTTAACTATCGATTTTTTTGTGCTCACTTTTTGGTTAAGAGAGGGGTTTTCTGAAAATTTTATATTGAACATTTTCTCTTTCCCTCCCTCATTGACTCTTACCCGATCCCCTCCTTACCCTCTCTTCCCTCCTCCGCCACTCAATTTTCCGCTTGTCTTGTGTGAGAGAAATTCTGTCTTTCTGATGTCTAATGTCAGCAGGACCAGAATGTTCTAGAGTCTGCCCGATTGCCACTTGCTCAATTTGTTCTTTCCTGAGAATAATGGCTTTGACATATTGGGCTCAGCTGATGTTCAGGACATGACCTAGACCTTCCTGCAAAATGGCAAGGGGGCTGGAAGAAACGGGAAAAAAAAAAAAAGATATTTGTGATTTTTTCCATTTGAGCCTTTTTTCTTGTAGATTTTTATTATATTTCTCACCAAAGCTTGATCTGAACCTGGGTATCAGTGTTGCTGTTTATTGCTAGAAAATCATTTCACCGAGGTGAAAGTTTTATCAGATTACCGAAACTGTTTTGATGATTGGAAAATAAATGGTATAATTATTCTGATCCGCCATTTTGCTGGCCCTAGTATGAAACCTCACAAGTACATTTGCACAACTGGCGCTGCTAACTGATTTTTGTATGAACTCCTTGGAGTACTATTTACTCAATAATTTATGTTTACAGCCAAAAATACGTCGAAGATATGGAACATATTTCCAGTAAATCATCGTGACCTAAACCTTTGTTTGTTTGTTGTTTCTCCAGGTGATGATCTACCTGATAGACAGTGTGTTACCTGAGAGTTACTTTGCCAATAACCTGAGAGCTTTGTCTGTGGACATGGCAGTGTTCCGTGACCTCTTGAGGTTGACCTATCCCAAATTATCTAAACATCTGGACAGGTTGCAGTTGGCGGCCCAAGATATTAGAACAGGTGAGTGGTTGGCAAATTCTGACAGGTAGGGAGGGATCCCTTTTTGCATGCTCTTTATTTGTTAAAGGACAAAGTGATGAGAATAAGCATAATGATATTGGAGGAAAACTGAACTATTCATACGAGGCTGAAATTGGTATCTGACATTGTCTGAAGAGCTGCTGGCATTTGAAGTGAGTGGATATTTAATTCTGCCAGAAACTCTGAGAAAAATGCGTCGAGGTAGAGTTTGAGTTTCAGTTTGGAGAAAGCATGTGGACCCGATAATGCTCACACTGCTGGGAAAAAGCATGACGATGGACGGAAAATAACAGAATGATAGGACAGAAGGAGACCATATCAGAAGCACACATCAGCCTCTGGCTTGATAAGGTGCAAATTTGCAGTGCAAAATGAACAAGTTCAGTCAGCATTTTCACCCATGGTATGTTAAGTTTATCAGCAACTGATCACTAGACTCATTTCAAATCGCCGACATGAAAGATCGAGAATCTGTCTGGGATAAGTTCTGAATGTCCATGTTATTCCAGCCTCTAAAATCGTGATATAGATTCTAATTGCAAACTTGTATGTGATGACTGTGAGATGTTATCATAGACAGTGAATATCTCTTGCATGTGGTCATTTTCCAACAGGTGCTTGCTACGAGCCTCCACTGACCAATGTGTTCACAATGCAGTGGTTTCTGACCTTGTTTGCCACATGCCTGCCAGTCAACATTGTGTTACGGGTGTGGGACTCTATACTGCTGGAAGGCTCAGAAGTGTTGCTGAGGACAGCCCTCACCATCTGGGGGAAACTGGCAAAGTAAGTCCTGCTTAGCAGCAACAACAACAATGACAAGCGCAAGAACAACAACAAGCATATCAAAAATGGCAAACAGGCACTTTGTTAGTTATTGAAAGAATCAATATCAGACTTAGAAGGGGACCTTCATGACTTGTTAGGGAATCAAAATATCACTTTATTATTTATACCTTATGGATGATTAAAGTGGTAGCAAAATTGTCTTTATGGGTACTTAATCAAAACATTGTAGTAAATATTTGGCGATGAAATGATAAGTGTACCAGTTTTTTATAGCTTGGGTTTGTTAAGACCCTTATGTGGCTGTATTTACAAACAAAACACAAAAAAGAAACCAGCAAATAATCCTATTTGATTTGTCTGTATCTTGTTGTAATTATTAAATGTCATGGCTAATTTTGCATGCCTAAATTTAATGGGTCTCGTGAAAATCTAGGACCTATAGGTTAGTAACTAGTGTTTACAGTTTATTCTGTGAGAGGGAAAGTTTTGTGGTACAGTATCTTTGTCAAGGCAGACAACTCATGTAATAATTGCTGCTGGGGGAAGTAAGAACATTTGTAATTATTCCTGCCAGGCGTATCATGGGAGCATCCAGTGCTGATGAGTTTTACAGTCTGATGGGAGAATTATCCTCTAGCGTTATGCAAGGCTCTGTCTTTGATGGCGACTCAATGGTCAAGGTATGTTGTGTGACGACTTGGCATGGTTTTTGGTTTGTAATTCAACACCTCATGATGTGGTTTTCCGCTGATGTTCTCACTACTTCAAAACTGCCTTGAAGATATCAGATAACCAGCAATGTAATAGCTTATTTGAAAGGGAATTATTTACCCAGTTTTTTGGTGACACAGGGTACTAAACAATGGGGACATGAATATGGTTACATCTGTAGTTAAATTTTTTTTAAAAATGTAAAAAAATTGCAAACTTGGGTCATTCTTTATAGATAGCATGAGATTGTGCAAGTTTTTAGTTTATTCATATATTGGTATGTGCAAAGACAAAGCTGCAGATTAGCTGGAACAAAGCTCTATGACCCCAGAGGCCAGTTAGTGGATATTGTATTTCCAATTCCATACATATATTATAAAATTATATGAAAATAACAGGGATCACATCAGTTAAGAGCTACCTTTATGTGAAGGTTGGACTGACAAAGGGGACAAATTTTGGCAATAAATTTTTATATCCTGTGGTTTTATAACACCTGACTTGAAAAGGGGGAGGGGGGGGGGTGGGTGGGTGGGGCGCACAGGGGGCAGGCATCTGCTAAAAGTGAAAGAATTCTTCATAAACTACTTCATGCATCTCTCCTTATCAAGATTGTTTGATCATTTGTTATACTTCTGGAGCCTTACAACAATTCGTTATCTATATGTATGTTTGTATTTCCCATCCTTAGTCCATCTACTCTTTGGGTGACTTCCCCTTGCCCCATTTGAATGAACTGCGGGAGAAGTACACCTACAACATCCGCCCCTTCTCTCAGCCAAGCGGCAGCAACAACAGCAGCAGCAAGAGAAATGGGAACCGCAACATTTTCAAATCTCTGCTGAACAGTGACGAAGATGAGCTGGATGATGATGACATTACAGCCATGGCATGCATGCCAGGTGAGAGAACTGTAGTCAGTTTGCTTAACCAAACAGTGAATGAACAACCAAATTCTCAGTCAGCAAACATTTGTCAGGACTGCTTTCCATAAAAAAAATGTGAAAAAAATTATGGTATACATCAGAAGTGATTCCATAAAAAGTTGTAAAGAAAAAACAACAAACCAAAAATACCAGAACTGCATTCTGTAAAATTTATGGATAAAATAAAAATTAAATATTAACAAAAATATCAGAACAGTATTCCATAAAAAATTGTGAAGAGAAATAATGAATTGAAAATTACAAAGTAATAGAACTGCATTCCTTTACAAAATGTGAAAAAAAATAATGAAATATATCAGAACATAAAAATATTGTGAAATGATGACCTTTTGCATTTTGAGATTTGCCACAATACTATGACATTCAGTTTCTGTACTCTGTGTCCACACAAACGTAACACATTTATGAATTAAAAAAAAAAAAGATAAAGACAAAATGCACAAAATTTATTGTGAAAAAAAAAGACAAAATATTTCACCATAATTTTTTTTCTAAAAAGTCAAACTAAATACAATGTAATAAGATCAAAGGGCGTGTTTTGGGAGAAAATATATGTGCTCACATATGACATGTCCCTGTCTGTTTCTATTTGAACAGTAACATATGGCATTAAGTTGTAATCAATACATTATTTTTGTGTGGAAAATTTCAGCAGAAAACATATTGATGAACTGTCAGAGCAGCATCAAAGTTATTGACATTAAGTGTCCAGTGACATGTTTTTTACACCTCTGCCGTGCAAAGGCAGAGCTACATATGTGCTCATTTCATAGTTTTGAGAAAAACATAAAACACTTGTGTGGCACAGCCAGTCTACATAATTATATAAATGCTTTTATTTATGAGTTTGTCACACCAGAAACTACTATTTTGGTAGTAGATACCTCTGTCTGCCTTTGACGTAAAGGAATTAGGTATGAGACAAATTCATAGAGACAGTGAAGTAGAAAAACACCATGCTGCCAGTTACGGCGCTCTGCCTTTGCATGGCAGATCTGTGACGGCAAGAAATGAGCAAATCTTTTGTCCTGCTCACAGGTGGTGTGGACTCATCCTCTGATATTTCTGTGTTGGGCCCAGGAGTCTATGGGTCTGGAGCCAGCGAGGAGGGAGCCTCCAAATCTTCGGCCCCGATGGAGCGTATGAGTACAGACATCCAGAGTTTGAAGCTGCAGTATCAACGTTTGAAACAGAGACAGCAACAGGCCCACATCATCATAGCAGGTGGGTAAACACTCAAATTGTTGAGTGTAAGGGAAGCTTGAACCTGGGATGACCACCCACATCATATAATGCCTGTACACAGTATGTCCCCTGTACACAGTATGTCCCCTTAGAATGACAAGGTTCTAACTCCCTTCCATGAAATTTTGAGAAATATATGATTGAATTTCCTTGTGCTAATAGCTTTTAGAGACACAACTTTTACTCTTTTTAGTAATATTTACAAATTACACAGAGAATGCACTTGATATTATGACACACAATGGAGAAGGCCTGTAGAAGTCCATTGTAGTGTGTAGTGTGTTGCTCAGCTGACCCAAAAAGTGGAGATAAAACCTTGTCATTTTAAGGAGGTGCAGGTCTAATGTGGCTGGAAAGCTTATGTTTGCACCAAGCGTTGTTGGAGACGTAAGCTTTTCTAACAAGTGGAGCATGACCATGAAACCTGGGACCTTGACCTGCTTTTTAATAGACCATCACTGAAAGCAATTAAGCAGGATACCCTGATTGTTTAAGATACAAGGCCAAAACTTCACACGCTTCTTCATGTCTTCATTTGTGAGGGTCTGTAGTGAAATAGAACGTCCAGTTCAGTGTTTCGCAACCTTTTTTGTCCTATGCTTCACTTCAATTTTCAAAAAAAAAAAAAAAAGCTGCACCCCACCATGATTGGACAAGATTGGTATACTCTGTATATCCCGACGCGTCATTCTGAAACCCCATGCCGGCACTGGTGGGGCATGGGCCCCACGTTAAGCAACACTGGCCTAGTTTGAATAATCGATTTTAGAATATCTTGTTGGAGAGTTTTAATTTGGACAGAAAAGACAAATTATCACATTTCATAAATAATTCAAGCTAGACATTTTATTTTACAAGTTGGTGCTTGCACCCAGTGGCAAATAAAAAAAAAAATTCAATATCCCATTTTTAATACAAATTATGTTCAGTATGAATAATTACTTGAACCTTTATATTCTTGGCATAAAGTGGTCGCAGGTTTTTAGAGAAAAAGCTGTAGTTATCATATCAGTTATAACTCTTGGGCCCCGCAACTTTACATTTTTATTCCTGGTAGAATTACTGTATTATTTTATCCTGTCATTACTGTATTATTTTATCCCCTCACTTCCTGTTTTTAGTCATTTTGTTTAGGATTTTGTAAGGGGACTGTAGTATAATTGCAAAGCTGAACACAGAAAATACTGAGTTGTGTTCCCTGCTCAGGTATGGCTTAGGCCCACCGTACTATAGTCCTCTGACAACTATTTTATTGGTGGTGTTGTCGTCACTGTGGGACCTTCTCAATTCTTACCAGAGATTTCTAATTTCTCCTTCGTTTGTTTTTTTCCTGACCCATTTTGGTTGTTAGATTTCCATTGCCAGCCCTTGTGGATTGTTTGAAGTTGTTGATAGTCTGAGATTTGTGGGTGTCATTGTCACCTCCTTTGTTTCCTTGAAGCAGGCCCTGTGATGTCCTCACTGTATGACTGCCTTCAGTGTGAAGTCTCCCCAGGGATTATCAGTGGGCCTGCTGGCGCCACCTTTGTTCAGGCAAAAAAACTTTTGCCTTTGACACTATCATACACTTTTTTTCTTATTACAACTTTTTGATATTTTTTTACCTTAGTTTTGTGCATTTAATTTGTTTTTTCTTCTTTCACTTTTCAATTTTTCTCTCAAATTAAAAAATTCATGCTCATTTTGCAACTCATGTGCTTGAGTGCTGCTCAAATCACGCTAATTTTATTTGTGACCAAGTCAGTTTATGATTTTATCTTGCACACACATTGTATATAATAAAGTATACCACTTTTTCAGGCTTGTCAGTGAGGTGTTGGGGATATGGAGAGGAGTCCTATTGCCATTTACCACTTATATTTAAAAATCACATCATTTATAGAAGATGTGTGAAGGCTTTGTTGTCATAAGACAATTGCACCTCTATTATTGACTTGTTTCACATTTGACTAGAAGTGTAGAAAATTTGAAATTTTTTTATTTTTCTGGCACGGTTAGGATACGAAAAGGGATTTTTTTAAAAATCGCCATAATTAAGTGTATACTTTATGGATGGCCCTGAACTGTGATGAAAGCCAAGTCAGATGTACAGATATCAGCAAACTTGTTGGTCATTTCCTGCCTACAGTGTTTCTTGCCAATTGATGGAAACAAGACATATTTCAGTGTCATAATCAGTGTTCCCTCCAATTTTTCCAAACCACGGAGAGGAACTTCTGTGTTTTGAGTAAAAATATTTTAAATTCAAAGCTAGTGCGCGACATTCAAACTTATGTGCAGCATAATCAGCAGGTTTTCAATAAAATCTAAAAAGGACAGCTTAGAGGGAACATTGGTCATAGTATAATCAAATACACTGTATGATTCATCACCATGTTGATTATGATTGGATAAAAATGTGTTAGCAAATGAGAACGATAAATATTGTTACTTGAAATAGCGCTTTTAGATATTGATAAAACTTCTTGCAATCGCGATTGCCGTGTCCAGCATTCCCCTAGAATTCACTTTAGTTTCCGTGACACACACACAACTAAACACTTGCAATGAATAAGACTTACATATTTAAAGCTTCATACTAATATTGTCACTTGTGCATATTGTGTGCAGCACAATATGCCCACATGGAAACAGAGGCAAAAACTTTGATGCAGACTGGGTTGAAAAGTCTGCAATTGCTTCATTTTGATATGAAATTGGCAATGACATCAGCAATGAAAATCAGAAAATTTGTGTCTTTTTTTTTTTATTTTTTACTTTTGATCACATTTCTAACACATTTATCAAGTTTCAAAACATTTTATATTTATTTTGCCATATGCATTTTATATAGTCTTGAGTGGATTTGATCCACTGGTGATTGAGAAATTATTATACATCTTGACTTTTATGTTTTAATTTGTAAAACTGTGGGTGGACATTTCTTCACTCTTCTCAGCTGCATTCAAGACTTTGATGATATGCACACTGAAAAACCTGCATGTGCAGTTTCCAAATCTTAACCAACAGAGAATGTTTTTGAGATCTCTTTTGGAATTTATGTATCTTGAAAATCATTATTGTGTTGCCCATTTCAGTACTTATGAGTAGAAAAGTACATTGTAATATTGATCCGTTCCCAAATCAAGAAAATTGTCCTTAAAAGATGGTGTGGATAGAGACATTGAACGGATGGTTGTAAAATCCATTTGTTCTGATCAATCTAACAGTGACACACCATTTGTGTCCATTAAGAAGACAGTGGTTTAGCTCCACTTTTATTGGAAACAGAGATAACCTCACGAGCGAGCATGTACTTGACTTTCCAGTATTTTAGTGGAATAAATGTCTTTACTCCTAGAGACAATGATAATCTAATCATTATGTGTCGGTTCTCTCAGCCTACTCTATACTGCTGAAATAAAAACAAAATAAACAAGGTAGAACTTGATTTTCACCCAAACAATTACGGTGAAGTTGGACTTTCCCTTTATTCATGGGTAAAATGGAAAGTGGTCCCTGGTCATCTGTCAATCACTGGTATCATTCCAGTGGACTGGCTGTCATGCTGAAGTTCTGGTTTGCTGGAGTCGGTCAAAGAATTGGTCAATGGGAAAGACAAGCTGCAAAAAGTTTTTTTAATAAAAAAAGAAAAGCTTGAAATAAAAAACTGTTTTGTGGGAAGATATGCTAAGTCATGTCAATGTTTTTAAAGACATGTCCACCCATTACAGTGACGGTTTTCAGTGTCCTTGATGTGAGTCAATAATGCTGTAAGGTTAAGCAGAAAACAATCAATGAAGTATTGTGAAATAGCCTTGCTACAAATTCTACTCTTCTTGTTCACAGCTGCCTCGGCAAAGAAAGCTCAGCAATCAGCCTCACGCAAGCTAGGAGTGCCAGGTGTCCCTGCAGCAGCCCTGGTGCCCAACATTGAGAGTCCTGTGGCCATGAACCACCTGTTCCTGGGCAAAACGTCAACCAGTACACGCAACAGAGTGGTCACTGATGGACCCAGGATAGCAGCTCCAATGCATGCCAGGAGCAACAGCGGCCTTTTGGCTAAGCAGCTTCAAGCTGTGGCCAACGCTCAGGCGGTGTCCAAGAGTAAACGCATGAGGACAGGTGTATCCAGTAGAAACAGCAGTGCAGGACCTCAGCCAGCAACATCATCGGATGAAGAATCAACAGTGACATCATCACAACAAGAGACATCCAGTGCATCATCTCAGGAGTTGAAGGCTACAATAGACGAGTCTGACTTAGACAAAGACAGCACAGAACTTTCACAGACTCAGCCAGATTCCAGTGAGACCATAAGTTCTGTGGATGAATCACATCCTACATCAAATTCTGCACACGGCATAACAACCAAATCACAAGCTGAAGTGGCCCTGTCATCAGACACTGCCAGATCCTCACCTGAGACAATGGACAGTTTGCCGATAACGTCATCACTAGGTTCAGATTTTCCACCAACGGGCAGTGACATGTATGAGGGTAGTGACGGTAGTGATGCAGATTCACAAGATACAGAATGCCTTTCACCCAACAGCACTGATGAAATTTCTGAAACATGTGAAGCTGTAAAAGAAAGTGACGTGAATGATGCCTTTGTTCAAAATGTGGAATTTCTGGTTGGTAATCTTTCAACAGTCAAACTACCCACATGTCAGATAGAGTTGGGACATGTCAATGTTGACAGCACATCTGTGGCATTGGTTACAGACAGTGGAGATTCAGTGGTCACTGGAGATGATGTGTCTTTAACCGTCAGTAATTCTGATGCTGACCCAAAATGGACTAATCAGAACTTTCCAGTCTTAGACTCAGAAACAGTTGGAAGACTGTCATGTTCCGAACATTGCCAAGCAGATTCTGGAGTAGATAGCCCATCAGCCGAGTCCCCCATCACCACTCCAGGGAGAAAGCTACGTCGTCAGGGCAGAGTTCTGGATGGTCCTCTTAATGTTGTATCTCTGGAAGAGGAAATGATTCTATCTGTGGAAGAAGACAAAAGTACCAAGGCCAAGACATCATTGCCTGCGTTGTACAGTGGATGCCCTGACTCTCAGGATGCTGGGAATCCCAGTGATGTAACCATCAACATGTCAGTACAGAAAACGCTTGAAAGTCTTTCACAGGACTCCTTGGCTTTGGAGAAATGTACAGTTGGTCTGTCCCTCTCTGAGCCCCTTCCAGCTGTGTATGATGAGCAGGAAATTGTGGAAGATATGTGTCAGATGAATCAAGGGAAATCAGGCACTGTGGAGTCTGATAATCGAGTGTCTGTTAGTTCTAGTGAAGGGTCAGCTGAGGTGTTCCCTTTCCTGGAATTAAATCCTCCATCTTTACAATCTCCTGGATTCTTTGAACGTTCTTCTTCAGTCATTGAGACCGTCTCAGTGCCGGAATGTGTAGGTGTCAGGAACAGTGATGAAAAATCGAGTGCCTTGACCAGCAATACTCAGACCCAGAAATTAAAGAAAACTGCTAGTCTCTCCATGGGAAAGGAGCCAGGATCCGATAGACAGCGTGTTTCCAAACTCAGTCACACTTCAACGAAGAAGACCCATGTAAATCAGCACACCATGATTGTCTCCCACAAAAGTTCCAGTCATTCCAGAAAATCTCGTCGCTTTTCTTCCCCAGCACGACCGGATGTTGCTAGCAGTGGCTCACAGAACATGGGTTTCCCTGCCATTGTGAAAAAGACAAGCAGACCTTTCAATCCATTCCCAGTGAGACATTTTAACACCAACAGAGCTAAGACAGGACTCAAACTTGGCCTGTATTCAGAATCAACCCTGGAACAGTTGGGAGGTTTAAAACCCCGAACACGATCCTCTTGATCGGTGTACACCTTTGTCTTGTGGAAGTTGAGAGCTCCATGTCTTATCTTCAGATGGCATGACATTGGTGGGAGAGAGTGAATGTATTGCATCTGTCAGTCTGTTTTGGCCAATACTTTTATTTAATGTTGCTCAACATATGCATGTTTGTGTGTATGTACGTCTGATTGACTGAATGGCAACAAAACATCCATACATGAAAAGAGGATTAAGTAGGATGGCCAGTGCTTTAGATGTGTTGTGATAAAGTTGCAGTATTGTTGAAGGGCAAAATCTGTTTATAGAATAGTTAGTGATACTAGACCAGTAGGACCAGAAATACCTCATGAGGACATTCGTGTATCTGATTATTATTTAATAGTAATATTGCTTCAGGCATTTAGTTTCCCAAACAGTGTCCTGTGCTTATTTTCCCCTACACAATCAGCCTGCTTGCCTTTGTCTCCCACACTTACATAAGTTACAATCATAGTAGCCCATTGACTAAATGTGGTACATGTACTCAGCATGTCAGGAATAAACCTGTTACCACTGGATTATCTGATACATGTATAAAAAAGTTTATATCTGTCTGTCTGTATGTTTGTCTGTTACCTATAGATGGTCAGACCACTGACCTGAGGGGGCTAAAACTTGTTCAGGGGTGGGGGGGAGGGGGGGGGTGGAAGAGGAGGAATCTGACAGTGTGACAGCACTGGGGAGAACAATCTGTATTATGTCATCAACCCATCAGTAAAGAGTAAATCATTTGGCAGAATATCGTATACTGTGTGTCAAAAGATATTTGACAGTTAGTCTTTGTCTGCCTTTCAAGAGCATTCACTTTAGTACATTTATTGTACCAGGAAAAGAGTGCTTTGCTCACAAAAGATACACCTGTCAAACATTCAGTTTAGTGCAATTCCATTGCCTAGACAGGAATGCATTATGCATGTGGACACAGGGGACTAAAACAAGACTGTCACATGGTCATAGTTCAGACTGCTAGATGTTACTTGCCGCTGTTGTTAGTTGTAGAACTGGCTTTAAGGGACAGAGTGCATTTTCCTGTTTGAGATTATTGTATCAGCACATGTACTTATTGTCGTGTACGAGAAGTGTACTCATTTGTATGCCAAAACACCATCAAGAAATTATCAAGATGTTAAGTAATTGGTGGATCTTTAGTGTAGTTTACAAAATACAGTCACTGAAGTGAGGATCTGCCTTTTTGTGTGTACGTGTGTGTTTTGTTAAAATTTATTTACTTAGTTTTTAGTGACATTTTTTTTTCTGTATTCTTTCCCATTTATTCCAAAAGATTTGTATGATGAGTGGCATGTTCAGTCAGGAGCAATTTGTTTGCCGTGGATGATGCTTGAATGTATGTGCAACTTTGAAACTGTCCCGACATGATTCAGTATTAATTTTGCAAAAATTGCATAAATTCCAAAGTTAATGACTTTGATGTGGTCGCAATGCAATTTTTAAAAAAAAACCAACAAAACACTCAGTTTCTGAATATGAGATAATTTATATTCTGCAAATAATATAAAAATAATTTGTTATTAATATTGTATTTTTTCCTGATCTGTTCAATATGTACAGTTGCACATCCCAATTCATGGACTTTAGTGTTGATCATAATATAACAGTTGAAATGTTTAATCCTGTGAATCCGAAAGCCAGACTGTGAAAATACATTAAGCAATAATGAAGTTTGTTTTGTCTTAGAATTGAACTTGTGCTGTTGAATGATTATTGTTTTTGTGAGGCGAGTGATCTGTTAGGAGAAAAACAACAAAAAAAACCATGTAAAATCATGTCATTTTATTGTCATTCAGTACAAACACATCTGGAGCAGTTTTGTCAAATTATTGTCATAGAGTCACAAAGTTGTAAGCCAGCTGATCATTTGTTTGAATTATTGGCATTTGAGGTGAATTTAGTCATCAGACAACTGAAACTGTACACACAGACATTTATGTAATTCCATGTTAAGTTGCTGTTGGATTTTTATTCTGTGGAAAAATTGTCAGATTCACTTCCAGTGAGTGAAAAAGAACAACCATTATACTGTCGTGTTTGGGAATTGATTATGAATGAGAGTGATAATGCTGAATGGCAGCTCATTAGATATTGAAAAATGCCAAATTATGGATCTTTAACTTACAAAAAAATATATTGTGTCTGATTTTCATGTGTTTGCATCATTGGCATGTGTTTTTAATTTGAGAGCAGCTTAAAGTTATAGCAGTTCTTCTTCTTCTTCTGCGTTCTTCGTGTCAGACTATTTATATCAGGAGGCCGGTAGCCTTTATGAAGGATGCTGTGCTCCTGAGTTCCTCTGCTGTCCCATATAGCTTGGTGTGTAGTGCCGCACCTCGGGGCCAGCTGTTTTCCCTCTGTTCTCTGTATAGGGGGCATTGTTGGAGGACATGTTCTGCATTCTCTGGGCAGTTTCCACATGGGCATGTCTCAGTTTCTCCAACCCTGAATTTTTTGTAAAGGTGCTGCCGGAGTCTGTTATGTCCTGTTCTCAGCCTAAAAATGATAGTTTGCTCCTTTCTGCTGAGCAAGTGTATCGCATCGTCTGTTACATGGCTTGGATGACTTTGTTTCCACTTGGATTTCAAGGCTGCCTTAATGTGACTTTTAGCTTCTGAGACTGTTATGTTTTCTCTGTCTTGGGGGAAGTTTGCGCCATTTTTTGCCAGAGTGTCTGCCTTATCATTTCCGATGATGTTACAGTGACCAGGGATCCACTGGAGAACCACGTTGCTTGCTGTGTGGCATAACTGCACTAAGGCAGAGGTGAGTTTGTTTTGATGATAATCATGTGAACTTTGAAGGGCCTGCAGGACTGACCTAGCATCTGTGAGAATAACTATTTTTTTGTTGTATATGTCTCGGTTTTGTAAGTTTAGCGCAGCTTCTAGTATGGCTTCTGTTTCAGCTCTGTAGTTGGTAGAATATTTCCCTGTGGGTACTGATATTTCTGATTCTTCCCCATTAGTCCATTGGTTATATACACCACCTCCTCCATCTGTTATGGCTTCTTGTGCTGACCCGTCCGTGAATACCCGGATCCAGCTGTTTTTTGGATAGGAGCTATCCAGCATTTCCTGTGTGAGTGATTGCAGCTCTGCCGTGGACTGATTGGTCTTGGAGGTGATGCCGTAAATGGTGTCTTTGATTAGGGGAAAGTGTTGTCTTTCCCATGGAGGGCAGCAGTCAACCTCTGTAAGGTCCTCGTCTTCATCTATGGGTGGGATTTTAAGGTTGATTAACTGTTGTCTAGCTGATTTTATAAAGCTGGTTCTTTTTAGTCTGCTTTTTGTTGGTTTCTTTACTCTATCATTCATAGGGTGATTTCGAAGGTTTTGAAACTTTGTTAGCTGTGAGGTTAGTTTTTCCATTTTTTCTGTCCTCCAGTGGTTGTAAACCAGTGATGCTCTCCATCTCTACAATAGGTGTGGATTTCATTCCCCCGGTGATAATTCGAAGGCTCTGGTTTTGGATGCGTTCCACTCTCTGGAAATTGCTCTTTGCTGCTGCTCCCCATGCTGAGATACCATACTCCAGAACCGGACGTATGTATCCGGTGTAGGTTTTCTTAAGTATGTTTTGTGCTGCACCCCAGTCTGTGCCTGCCAACTTTTTTAAGAGCGCAATCCGCTGCATTGCTTTAGTTTGGGTCTTTTCCAGATGGGCTTTCCATGTCAGTCGTTGGTCAAATGTGACTCCGAGGTATGAGGGTGAGTCATCTTTGATGAGAAGCTCATTGTTGATTTTGAGTTTAGGTGCCTGCATGCTGGTGGAGAGACTAAAGACTGTGTGAGTTGTTTTCTTGGCATTCAGCTTCATGTTCCATGTTGTTGTCCATTGTTGTAGGTTGTTTAGGGTAGACTGAAGACGCATCTGAGCTGTGCCAAGGCTTGTCTCCGAACAGAGTAGTGCCAGATCATCAGCATACATTACCGCTTTCACTCTTGGAGTTAGAATTTCTTTTATGTCATTCATGAAGAGGTTAAAGAGTGTGGGGGATATCACTCCTCCCTGAGGGACTCCATGTTTCAGTTGTGCAGTGCTACTTTGTTTACCTTGTAACCTTACTTTTGCTTTCCTGTCGGTGATGTATTGTTTTATCCACTGGTACATCCGGTTGGACACTTTCGCTTTCAGGAGTTTAAGAAGGAGACCATTCTTCCATACGCGGTCGAAGGCTTTCTCCATATCTACCCATACTGCGATGGTCACTTTCTTTTCCTGGAAACCGTCTTCTACGACTTGTGATATGTAGGTTATCTGGTCCTCTGTTGATCTACATTTTCTGAAACCGGCTTGTTCGTCCATGATGAGCCTTTCCTTCTCGATGAACCAGGTTAGTCTACTGTTTATGATCCTCTCCATTACCTTACACAGGCAGCTTGTAAGGCTGATTGGGCGGTAGCTATCCACTCTATTTCTTGGCTTGCCTGGCTTGTGAATTGGGATGAGTGTGGCTTTTTTCCAGGTTCCAGGAATCCTGCCATATTTCCAACTGGAGTTGAAGAGGGCCAGCAGTTTCTTCTTAGCATTCTGTCCAAGGTGAATTAACATATCATTTGTTACTTCGTCTGGACCAGGGGCTTGTTTTGGTTTCAGTTTCTGGAGGGCAGTGTTCAGTTCCTCCATGGTGAGTGAGCTGGTCATTGTGTTCTCCTCTGGCTGTTCTGGTTGGCTGTCTTCCAAGTCCTGTATGTTTGCTTGTACTTCCTGTTCTTTATCATCATCTATATCTGCGTTGCCAACAGACTGGAACTGTTTCAAGAGTTCTTGTGCAGCTGCCTTTCCAGATAGGAGGTTGCCTTCTTTTTCAATAGTTATCGGGGCATATCTGTTGGGTTCTTTGTTGAGGGACTTTGTTAGCTTCCATAGTTTGGACCCATCCTTCTCAAAGTTCAGACTCTCTGTTTTTTCATGCCAACTGTTTCTTATTTCAGCCAGTGTGTTCCTTCTTAGTTTTGCTGTGAGTGCTTTGAGTTTGATGTTGTTTTCTATTGAAGGATCATTTTCTGCTGTATCTCTTGCTTGGCTGACTTGGTTGTGCAGATCTTCTAGTTCTTCTGACCAGTATGGAATGTATTCTTTCCTTGCGCCTCTTGGTATTGTTTCCTTTGCTGCTCTGTAGATGGCTTCTGTGAATAGCTGACTTGATGTTTTGATCTTGCTTGACTTGCAGTTGATGGATGCGGTGTACTGGTTGGTTAAGCTGGCAAATTTCTCCCAATCTGCCCGTTTGTAGTTCCATCTCGGAGCTGTATTACTGTTTCCTGGGGGGATGCTATCATTTACAGTGATCAAGATTGGTCTATGATCACTTCCCGCCAGTTGATTTTGGACTTCTCTTGTTGTGCATGGGTGCAAATCACTGGTCGTAAAGGCTAGGTCAGGGGTTGTGGTGGTAAGCTATCTTCTTGAATAGAAGGAGTCAGGATCCTCCGGGGTATTTAGGAGTTGAAGGTTGCAATCAGCCTGCCAGTCCTCAACATATTCACCTCTGGGATCTAGGTGGTTGTAGCCCCAACTCTGAGAATGGCTATTGAAGTCTCCGACTATAACACAGTTGAGTTCTGGCACCTGAATGTTATAAAGGGAAAGATCTCTGTCAGGAGGGCAGTAGACATTATATATGAGGATTTCTTGGTTGGGTGTACAGATCTTAGCTCCAATGATTTCTGTTCCTTGTTGAGTGTCCAGCTTTATTTCACTGGCTGCAATGCTGTTGTGGACCAGAATGATGATGCCACCTTTGGGTCTGGTTTCTCGGTCTTGTCTGAAGCATTGGTATCCTCTGATGTTAAATCTGCTGTTGCTCGTGAGATGAGTTTCTTGGAGACATGCAATCTGTATTTTTTCGTTGTGAAGTTTGTATGTGAGTGCCGTCTTTTTATTGTATATTCCCTCAGCATTCCATTGTAGTATTTTCAAAACGTTGCCTTGTTTTCTTTCCTGCTCTGCTATGGGTGTACCTTTGTGGCCAGTTGCTTTCTTTTTCCTCTTTGCTCGACTCCCGGTTCCCCAAGTTGAGGTCGAGGGACCACCAGTAGTTGGGGGTGGGCTCCTTCGAGGCATAGAGCCCGGCACTTCACCTGCCTGGCGGGACTTCACAGGCAAAGCACCACATCTATCATTCTGATACTCCTTGTCTGACATATCGAAGTGAATTGCGTGATGTTGCGTTTTTGGGTTCGGTTGTGACACCTTTCCAAACTATTTGCACCTTGCGGTCCAACATCTCCGTCTTCTGCGTGCTTTTCTTTCTGGATGTGCTTCCATAGCCTTTGGTCGTCCGTGACCTGTTCCGCAAGGCAGCGGAGGTTTGGAGTCAGAGTTTTCCTTCTCCTAGACGGGCTGCTTTCCCAAGCTATGAGCCCCATCTGCCCAGGGAGGAGGTTAAAGCGCCTCGATTCGCTTGATGGTTCTGTCACCGAGCATCTGAGGTATTTTTTAGGGAGTCACTTTTCCCAGGTAGTGATCCTGCCTCACCCTCTGGAACCACCGCCAGTTGGTCCGCGACTGCTTATTGGCTATTCGCAGCTGGCCCCTATATCTAGAGGTCGTTCCACTATCCGCCACCTGTGGACGCGCTGGGTTGGGGATGGTCGCCCCGAGGGCCCAGAGTTATAGCAGTGAATAAGTTAATTCCTTGTAAAGGGTACAAAAGGCCTGAAGGATTTGCTTCTATTTGATAATTTGGGAAATGTGGCAATAGTGGGTTCATGATGACCTGCTAGCAGAATAACTGCACTGAAAGTGGTCATGTTTTCATCATCTGACAATGGAAAATGTGCACTTCAAAATGCTGTGATTGTCTTGTATACAGGGAACAAACAACTGTAGAGAACTGACTGATTTGGCACCTGGCATTAGCCTATGGATGGACAGTGATTCCCTGGAAAATGTCCTTGGTGTGCCAACCTAGTTTATAAAAGTATTTGAATTGATGGAAAAGGTTTACTGGATGTATGATTGCTTTTCACATAATCTTTTTGCAATGTGATTTGAACTTCAAACCTAGAATTACATTCCCTTGTTCATATAGTAGTTACATTCCCTTTTCAGGATACGATCCAGTATATAGGTAGGCCTGTAATCTTGAGTATGTGTGATATTTAATTTTGTGTATAAGGTCATTGTTGAATAGTTAAACTTTGCATTAACATATAGTTTTCAGATTTACAATTGTTTCCAAAACTGGCAGACCCAATCTGGTATTCAGCACAACAAATGACCTTTGTTTTCTTTTGAATGTTCCAACTTCTAAGGAAGTAAAGTGAGATTCTTTTTAGTGTTTGAACTAGTCATCCTCGACTTATGTAAATATAATCTATTACTTCCTCATAATCTTACAAGATTCATTGAGCTTTAAGTTCCATTACTCTGTTTTGTTTTTGTTTTAGAATCTCAGTTCATCTTGAAAAGTTATCTTCATGTCAAATAATTTGTCAAATTACTATTTTCTTCTGTGTTCATATCATTTATCCATTCCAGTAAGAATAGAATTAAATTTTCTTCTCCAGCAAGGACTGAACACCTTGTCTTCAGTTGTGTAGCCTTTCAAGGCATTACCTGAATAGTCACATGGGCCAATACATTTACAGTGGACAGCAATTAAGGTTGTCAGGCTAATCTGTTAGTTCATAGCCAAGCTGAAACCACAAGTGGCCCCCTTTTTTTTAACCTTATTCTTTTTTTGGTGAAAATGGAACAACATTGGAAGACGATAGAAGACATTCCAATCAAAATGAAGTTGCAGATCATGGATCCACATTTTGTTGTTAATTTAGGCCCTTAAAGACCATCAGTGCATGTGGGTATATCAGGTACATAATCATCTATACTATAGATATTTGTGGACTTGAGATTTTTGGTTGCAAAAGGCTTCTGAACCACTCAACACTCAGACTTCAAATTTTATATGGTGCATCAGAATGGATGTAAGGGTGCACAGTTTTTAATAGAAGTCTCAAATCGGTGTAGTTTTTTTTTATTGGAAATTTATTGTTTCGCCATCATTTAGATCTATTTCGAGTCATGGTTCGCCATTTTAAGGTTTCGTTATCACTTCCTGCGATGTGTTCACTATCAAACACACTAACCCGTGCTCAAATCATGCTATTGTACGGGATGCGCAGGCCAGATGAAGCAGGTCCATAATAACCACCCAGAACTGAAACCAATATTCAAACCGATTTATCCCGGGCAGGGCCGGGGACCTCAGCTAGTTTTATATATAGAAATTCTGTTTCATCATGAATGTCCGAAGAGGAGAGTAATGCCTATGAGTAATGCCTATGCACACTGAAGTGTCTGAACTGAGTTCAGTTGATGAGTAGGTTTGCACCCCCTCTCAGGTTCGAGCAGAAATAAAATGTGGCTGGTGTCATGCTGACCTGCTCAGCTCACACAGTTTGAACACTCACATATTACATCTAGTATAAGTTTTTATCATCTCTGTTCTTCTCTGCTGGGCCAGTGCCTGTAAGACCCTTTTTTGTGTTGCTGAAGATCAGTATGCAAGATGATTGGCGTTGATTTTAAAAATTCATCCTCAGAGATGATTATCTTAGTTGTTACAGAATATCGTCACTGTCCCCTAAAGCTGTAGTAACTGATTTGACTACTTTTCAGGAGAAGTAGATCTAAACAAACTGTTTTATTTTAACACAACTGATCCATGACGATGACTCTTTGAAAGTTTGCAGTTTGATTATTTTTGTGCTCGGGAGTCTAGAACTGAGATCATTCGATACGACTTTGAATGTAGTTGAACCTGTCGAACTGTGTTACTTACAGCCTTAGGGAACAGTGACGTTGTGACTGTTATGTTAAAAATCTCAGTATTTCTTAAAACAAGCTTTACTTTCCATTAGTCTGAAAATGTACATATGTTTTTTCTCATTGATCTGCATTTGGAATTCCTGTATGTATTTTACCTTGTTTTTTTCTGGTGATAAAAAGTCGGCAATAACTAAGTCCCAAGACAAGATGTGGTTTTTTCTTCCCATTTTCTCTTTTTCTGAGTTGTTTAAAAAAAAAAATTTTTTCTAGTGTTGTTGCTCAGCGCCTTGGTGAAATATACTATGATGTACCTGGATTCAGTTCAAATCCAGTTTTTGTTGTTTTGTCATTTTCTCCTGATTTGTCTGTACATTGTATGTACTTATTCAAACGTGATTTAATGGACGACCATTCTATAAAGAAAAGAAAAACAAAGCACAATTTGATAGAGATGTTAATTTAGAAAAGGATCAGAAATGTTGTAGCCTGGAATACACATTCCTCTAGAACTCAGGCCAGGGTTTGCACAGATTTTTTTGGATGGTTACTTCTAATGATTTGTTTTCAGCACTAATAGCATTACCTGTGTATTTGATGGTAGGTATTTTGGATAGCAGGTAGACACAGGTGTGAACTCGCTAGTCACAAAGAATCAGGGAATGAGTGCATGCATAGGGAACATCTTGAACATAGGTAGACATTTATACATGTATGCAATTTATTCAAGTCTAAATATAGAATAAAGATCTTTTTTCTCTAATATGATATATATAACACAATGTCGATTTTCAAAGTAATATTAGCGGCAAGTGTATAACATTGATTGTGTCATATACATATGAATGTGTGTATGGTTAGATTAAGGAGAATGTTACCCGGCTGTCAGAACTCAAGAGTGAAATTGGATTGCCAAGTTACATTATGAAATAGTAACTCTGTGAATTATGAAACAAAGGAAGAGAATTGTCCCTCTTCCTATGTCAACCTGTCACTGAACACTTGAATAGTGTAACTCCAATTTTCTTTTTACTGCCAAAGGATTTCTTGATTTTTGGTTAGCTGCCCTTTAACTGCTTCAGCTCTTTGAAAAAAAAAATTAAGGTTCATTCCCAAACTTATTCATGTATGGAAAACTTGAGTTTTTGAATGCTGCTAACATTGTCAAAATTTGAATAAATGTGAATAAATTAATTAAATAATTTGTATGGGTGTATGTTGTAGAGCAAACCAGCCGTAAGTCTTACTTTAGTTTTTGATTGTTGTAACTGAGTTAGCCAAAATCAGCATTACATGTAGACACTTGTTATGACCAGTTCTTCAAAAATACATAATGCAAAATATGAATTTTGTTTTTTTTTGTTTTCTTTTACCGTATAATTTTTGGTTTTCTTTGCAAGCAGAAAACACTCTGAGTTTTTGATTTGCTTGGTTATATAATTTATGGATAAAAAAGAAACACACGAATATCTGGAATGTTTGTTTGGTATGCAGATCTGAAGTATCCTGATGTGATTTTGTCCCAATGTTGTGTAAACTAGTTAAGCTGCATTAGTGGATTTTGAGATCAGTTCTTAATTGAGTATGGACATCAATTTCTTCATTGTGCAGATTTATTGTAGGTCTCCATGAGATATTGACCTAGCTGATTCATAGGTAATTACAATGATCTGTTTGTCTAATAAAGAAGGGCAGAAATGAATCATTCACAACTGATCTTTAGTCTTTTCTGTGGGATGAATGAAGAATTGCACCTGTGAGCAAATCTTTTGTCTCAACTTCACTTCAGATCACACTGGAGGACTGCTTTACACACTCTTTATTGTAAGAAATTAAACACTTTACAAACTGGCTAAAAAACGAATATGCACCTGGTACCGTGGAAGTTCCACATACACACTCTTGTGTCTCTGTCACCGGACTTGTTTTGGTAAATGTGAGTATATCAGGTACATAATCATATTATATATGATACAGAAATTCTGTTTCATCATGAATATCTGAATCATTGTATCTGCACTGGCTTACCAATTACCCGACAGCAGAGAATATAAAATTGTGCGTGTATTTGACAAGATCTGAGAGGGATTAGTGCAGTGTTTCTTAAGCTGGGGCTGGTGGGGCCTGTGACTTCAGAATAGGGGGAGGGAGGGAGAGGGGCAGGGATGTATTACCACTACTGTATACCACTAAATTTGTCCGATCATGGTGAGGCATACGTTTTGTTTGGAAAATTGAAGTGGGGCGTGGGACAAAAAAGGTTGAGAACCACTGGATTAGAGTATCACTGGAGAGTATTATATATATATAGAGAGAGGGTTTACTATTGGTCGATTTGTATTGCGAGACACGGGAGGTTCTGCGAAACCATTGTTAGCATGGAGCGGAAAGTAGGTCGGTGCGGTAAACAATATCCGTTTGTGCATTTCCGCGGGGCGTAGGAGCTTACAATGGTTGTAACTAGTTTCAATCAGCCCAAAAATATGGACAAACCAGAGCAAACAGATATGCACACTATCTTTGGTGAAGGCGGTTTCTTTCAATTCTTCAATTTTTTGTTTACCGCAGCGACCGAGTTTCGCGATTTGGCGGAAGTGAACCCTCTCTATACATCTATACTCTCTGGTATCATTCTACATTTAATCACATTCCCATAGTGCTGGGGGTCGCTGTAGTCCACGTTCAAGAAATTGAAAAGATTAGTTCAAGATCAGAATTGAATCACATTCATGTCATGTGGAGAAAAAGCCAAGAAAACTTTGGACTTAATCTTGTTCTTGCATTGATGTGGCCTACTTTCAAATCAAACTTTCTCATAAGCGCTGGGTAACGATAGAAAGATGCTGCTGCTATAAGAACACAGGCCCTTTCATCTAGTTTCCACTGATATGCGCAGTTCAATTTTTAGCAAAATGGGACTTAACCTCATTTTTGAACTAACTTCTACAAATTTTCGTCTCTCCCAAGAATGTCCGGACTCCGCTCTGGTCAGACACGGCCCAAAAGTAAAGTTCTGTGTTGTCAGAAGTCCAGACCGTGAAAGGTGCCCATCATTACTGATTCACTGTCAAACTCAAAAGTCTGAATACAGTAATGGGAGCTATGACGAACGGGTTGAAAATTAAAACTTTGCACTGAGAAGGGTTACATCAGTGGTTCTCAACGTGGGCGATGTACCCCCCATGTGGGGCGATTTTCATTTCCAGGGAGGGCAAAAACTCAGGAAAGAGTGATAGCGAGCGAAAACGATGAAAGGGGCCGATACGGGCAATATGAATGGATGGTTTCGGGGCAAACACAAGGCAGCTACTGGCTTGTTCAAAGCACGCGCAGATGGGTTTTATGAACAGGAAAGTTTTTTTTTTTTTTTAAATTGATCAAGAATGATTTCTGTTTTATAATGAATAATCAACACGAATACTGTCATTAATAAGGCTTTGAACAACTTATCATAATTTAGAAATGCAGGTAAGAGAAAAATATCTGAAGGTATGTCCGGATAAATAATCAGAGAATGAATGGATGATTGAAACGTGTGGAGAATGTGTACGTGAAGTAAGAGTAGAATGAAAGCAAATAAACTTTAAAAAAAAAAAAAAAAAGGGGCAATGACGAAAAGATGAAAATGCAAAAACTAGAACATTCCACAGTGCATGAAGTAAAGTAAAATTAGTATACGGCCGTATACTGCCATTATTATTCGGTTATTGGCAATATATTATTACCATCTGATTATGATTTGCCGCATATGGCTGATAATAACCCATTTATTTCTTTATTCTTATTTTTATCTCTGTTCCTTTGTTCTTTCTTTTACTTGCCGTTGAGATTTTTATCCATTATATATTTATGATTTAACTCTGGCAGTTTCTCACACACACCAGAATAATTTGTAGATGATGCATCCACTCAGTTTTGTTTGTTTTCTTTTTTTTATATACCAGCTGTTGAAAATGAATTGTAAAAACCGTCAGCTGATAATGAATAGACCAAGAATGGTTCGAGAACAGCCGACAACACAGAATTCAGCGACTGACCATTCTGGGACATAAAAGACCTCAATTGGGTCCGAGCCTCAGAACAGTCCTTATAGACAGCCGTATATTTATTTACTTGACTATTTCAGATCATATGCGAACTTTCATACTTATCTATTTATTCATTTAATTAGCCACTTCGAATAGACTTCACTACGTATTTACTTGCGAACTCACTTATATAGATACCTTTTTAAAGTAGTTTCTAAAGGTTTTTTTTAAATCTCTGTTATTATATAAATACTAGATCTAGTCCTATTTAGTGATATCCAATCACGGAGTCATGCACGAAATGAATGCACTGCATTTGAATCTGAGCCCCCCCCAAAAAAACTTATCATAATTTGTGTGTAGATCTAGTCTGTCTTTCTTATGAAATATATCTCTTGGGTTTGAGCATGGAATTTGGGGGGGGTGGGGGTGGGATGGAGGTGGGGACCGGAGAATGGGGGCGATAGAAGAAAATTTGGAGCCGGGGGGGGGGGGTGATTACCTGATAAAGGTTGACAACCACTGGGTCAGATAATTACCCGACAGCAGGCTTACATGCATGTACAGACATGTGACAAGAGACTGTGAACTACCAAAGAGCATCCTCCAGGGTACAGTTCAGGGAAGGACCAAACGGGACAGACAAAGAAAGAAATGGACGGACAATATTACTGAATGGACAGGGGAAAACTTTGCTACAACACAGGCCCTTGCCCATGTCCGCCAGAGGTGGAGGCAGTTGTTGAGAAGCTCGGTAGTGCAGTGGCCCCCACGACTCTGGAAGGAATTAAGGGATCCAGAGACAGATGCTTACACTTCTCATTGAGGAGTTATCACGTGGGATATAATCGTTGGTCAGTCTTTACTGTGTCCAACCCGTAAACATGAGCTATTGGAAGGTGTTTCGCTTGTACAGCAGCCAGTGAATCCTGAACTAAACTCCACATCCCTCCCCCCCCCCCCCCCCCCATAGCCTCCAGGCTGTAGCACTCACACCCCCCTCCCATAATGTAATAGAACATTTTGAAACGACAATGGTGGAATCTATTTTTAAAAAAAAAATAATCTTACCTGAAACATTTTAAGGAAAATCGTATTAGATCCAATATAAACTCACCACACATCAGCTGTGTTCTATCAGCATTCTTTCAAAAGCATACTTTTTTTTTCTTTAACAAAGGCATGTGGAACCTGGGACTCATGTTCGGTGCGCCCGGGCTTGACATCTTCAGCTTGGCACAGATTGCCAAAACTTATTTTCATGCAAAGATGCCCATAATAATTTATACGAGTCAAAATTCGTGGTCTCATGTACAAAAGTGGTATGTTTGTATGAAGAGTTAATTGGCCTAATGACAAAACATTGATCCGAAAGAAACATATTAATTATTATGCAGCCATGGGAATGTATTGTAAAATACGATAGTGGATCGGCATTTAAATCTACCGGAACTTTTAAAACTCTAGACATGGCTGAAGCTCAGGCTATGCCATGGGAAGATAATATAAACAATCTAACACGGTGCATTTGCCTTTTTGCACTCCATCGCAACGAGTCACCTGTGACCTATCGATGTCCTTTCAATGGCGGCGACTAGGATTCATCATCAATTTAAAAAAAAAGGGGGGGGGCCTCTTCTCTGTGTATTCTGGTGAAACTAATTGTATTTATGAGTACCGGTCATAGAAAATGCTTTGGCATTGCATGAGAAGCTACTACGAATTTGGCATACATGACTGAACTGTAGTGCAATAGTTATGTACAGCGGAACCTGCTTACACCAAACATTTGGACATTTTAGACCGACCCAGAGATAAACAAGGAATTTAATAAGAAAAGAACGACTGGCACGTTTGGGAAACAACCAAGTGCAGTGAGAAGAAAAAAAAAAGGTGAATTAGCGTTTATGTAGGGTAGTCAAATAGAACCGCCAAAACAGTGGGTGGTAATGGACAGGTTGTATGTTAATCGATAAGCACTGTTAGTGCATGTAATGTAGTCGATGTGTGACCATTTGGCAACAGTCCACGGAAAGGTGCAATGACGAGGGGCTGACGGGTGGTAAGTTGCCCGCCGCACACTTGTCTTTGATCTTCGCGGTGCTCCATGTCGTATTTCCTCCCCCGGCAACCTCATTTAGTCGGCCAGCCCTGTCGACATGAAATGAATATTACGGAAGATCGGAATGTTCTCTTTCACATCAAAGGCCATAAAATTTCGAGTTTTTTTTTTTTTTTTGTCGGAGTAAATGAAAGAGAATGTTTCGGTTAAAAGGTATTCACAAATGTACAAGAAATAAAGAAGAATTACGCCGGGAAAGAGGAACTCTTTCGGTTACAAAGATTTTCTTATTATCCGCTTTCGGTTTAAGGGGGTTCAACTGTATTATCAATCATACTGCAGGTTGTACCATGTCTCAAAATTCTGCCTATGGCATATCCATGTGACTTTATTTCTTCAATTTCTATAACATCAAGTAGTGTTTTCTCTCATTTACACTCACTATTCGATTTCCAACACATTTATTTATTGAAATTATTTTGTGTGTGATCTCACAGTCATGATGACTGCAGAATTAATCCTGGAAGTTAGTATGCTGCACAAAAGTATCAGAGTGTAGAACTGGGCTTTTGTGTCCCTATGTTCATTTCCCGATAGGTCAGAAAATAGCTACAGGTTCAAATTCATCATAACTGGACTGACTAAAGCATTTCTGGGTCAGTGTCAAGAAAATTTAACAGTTATTCCGAGAAAATCATGAAATATATATTCCTTTCACTGACTTTGATAAGCTTTCCATACCTATTGTTGTTCCAGAAAGCTTCGTTCCGTGGGTAATTTAAGGGGGGGGGGGTGGGGGGAATCCAGATTCTGAGATTTCGGGACGTTTATAGCAGTCTTTTGTTCCCTTCCTTCTTTTTTTGACGGCTGTCACAGTATGCAGATGGTACAGCTTTTAGTTTTGGCCTGGATATTAAAAACATTCTAAACAAAGAAAATGTAAATTTAACGGATAAAGTGACAAATTCTGGACAAAATTTTTAGGACGGCAGTTTGTTATCCGATAACGCTGGTATGAGAGAGAAAGGCCGACGGCATACGCCCTTGACAAATCTAATTAACGGATAACTCAGCTATTCATGCCATCATCTCGTCATCTGTCACACAAAGTCAAAAATTGGCAAAAAGAAAAAGTTGTATGTGACTTTTATAATTATTTCACCTGTCATACAACAGCATCGCATAACCAGCTGTAACTAGACATCGCTGACTAAGCCTTCGTGGACAAAGTAAGTGTTCGTCATGGGTGTGGCTACAATACCGCCAAACGACATATACACCCCCCCCCCCCAACCGCACAATTTCTGTTCGAAAAACTCACCCCTGTCCAGTTAGACAACATGAAGGACCGGTGACGAAATACGTTTCACTATCACCGGGGGGAGAGTGTGGGGTGTGGTGTGTGTAGTGGGAGGAGCTTAGTGGAGGCGGTAAAATAGAAATGACTCATTTATTACTCAATTTTGTTTTTAATTGACAATTAATATATCAGTATTTCCACATAGTGACGTTCACTTTGTCACGAGTGGAGTGAGTGCAATTAAGGGGATTGCTACAGAGCGGGTGTAGAGTAAGAAGGACTCACAGTAGACAGCAAGTTAAGCGTGCTGTTGTGAGTAGTGGGGGGGGGGGTCTGAATGAGGCGAAAGCGCTGTATAACTATCACTGCAAGTTAGAAGGTCCTACGGATCGGACCTGTGAATAAGAGCCCAGCGGGCGGACATAAGTGAAAGCAGTCGGGAGACGGATGAGTGTTGTTCCAGTAATGACTGGTGTCGGGGACGGGCCGCAGAGCCACCTCGATGAGCACAGGGGATAGGCCAGCATAGGGCCGGAGGCCACACATAGGCCAGAAGTGAGGCTGTCAGTGCAGGACAGTAGAGGCACATAAAGTCGTGGCAGTCAGGCCACGGACAGGGACGTAGATATGAGAGTGAATGAGATACTATATTGTTGCCATGTTGATAGGCTAGTGAACTGATACTATGTTGTTGCCATGTTGATGGCTATGGAATTAATAATGTGTTATTGCCCTGCTGAGGTGCTAGGGGAGTGCTAAGGTGTATGACAATAGGAAGGTGATATTGAGAGACTGCGGTGCCAGTGAATTATTAATGTACTATTAAGACCCTGAGGGGAGAGGCTGAGGCCGAAGTGCCTTTAGGAGTAACTACCGGATTGTGGATCCGAGGGAGAGTGTGTGTGAGAATAAGGCCGTTGTACGGCAGTTGATTTCAATAATATAATGTATGTAATTGCGCTATTATCTGTATAATTATGTTTAATAAATGTGTGAGTCTGATGGATTGTTCTGTTAAGTGTTAAACTTGTTTGTTCGTGATTGTTGTCCTGTCATAAACTATTACATCTCCCAGTCTGGGATTTGTGACACTGGGGGCTCGTCCGTTGTGACACTGGGGGCTCGTCCGTTGTGACACTGGGGGCTCGTCCTGTTTACCTGTGGTCATTTTGACATTGTGTATTCGTTATATCTAGTTGTTTTTCTGTTGTGCTAGGAATTCGTTCTGTTGTCCTTGTTCGTGGGATGAATGGAAATTTCATGATGATATGATTTATGTATGTTTATGAATAATAATATGTATTAGTGCATGTATTTTGATGAATATGTATTAATGTGTACTTAAATTTCTGCAGAGACAGTGTGTGTGCGTGCAGCCTGAGGAGACAAGCAGCCAGAGCTCCGATTAGGTCGAGGACTTAAACGCATAAGGCTGAAAGTTAAGTAAAAGTCAAAAATTTTGTACCCTGGATTAAGGGCTGTCTTTTCATCTGTCTGTTTCCCTGTTTTTGCTGTTTTTGTCGTTATAGGTTATACGGGCGGTGGCGCGGGTTTGCTGTGTTGAACTTAGTTTATCCTTTTAAAAAGGTGTGGTAAACTTTGGAACTTCGTTCATCACAGTGAACAGTTCTGTAGGGACCTGTATTTGTGTTTAGATTGTAGCGTTCTATCTTCCTCGTTGTTTTAGGAAGACGTTTCTCTTGTCCTTCTCCTCCCTATCTGTAGATACGTTCTTTTTTTTCAGACTCTGTTCTTGTTTGTACCGTGTAGTATAATCGGCGTAGTTAGGTTGCATTTTTTTCCATTATATTTTCTTTTGTAGAAGCTTTGTCCTAGTCTGGTTCGTTGTCCTTGACGTACTTGTGGTCTTTCTACTGAATTTCCTTATTCTTGTCTTTTCTACTCCTTTTTATTATTAATAGTGCAGTGCATTTTGTGAATATAGAATTAGTTGTGCTGTAAAGGTAAATTTCTGAATTGTATTTGATACAAGTAGGTCTGGTTATATCTGGTATTATCTCAGGTCTCTGGTCGTGTTGTTAGTGATCATACCGACAGGGTAGCCGTTTTCATAGTATACATACCATAACCATAAATCTGTGAAATGGCGGAACTCCAACAACTAATGAAGTTGGGTAAGGAACTTGGCCTGGAGGGAGAGGAGCTACGCGGCTGGATTAAAGAACAGCAGGCGGATTTGCGCGATGAGCGTGCTAAGGATAGAGAGCGAGAAAAAGAGGCTAAGGCTCAGGAGGAGGAAAGGGAGTTTAAGCAACAGGAGAGAGAGGCTAAGGATAAGGAAGAGGAAAGAGAGTTTAAGTTGAAGGAGTTAGAGGCTCAGCAACAGGAAAGGGAGTTTAAGTTAAAGGAGTTGCATCAGCAACAGGAGAAACAGGCTCAGGAGAGGGAATTAAAGTTAAAGGAGATAGAGGCGCAAGTGAAGATCGCCGAGTTGGAAATCAAAAAGAATGCGCCAACAGAAACAGTTGAGCGGCAGGTACACAATAAAGGTGGCGTTAGGATTAAGCTCCCTACGTTCGACGACCGGAAGGACGACATAGACGCCTTCCTTTACAGGTTCGAGCTGAACGCACAATTGCAATGGGGGGAAAATAAGGAATTATGGGCCACGTACCTGGCATCGCTATTGCAGGGGCGAGCGCTAACCTACTTTAAAGAGCTACAGCGCGAAGACGTGCAAGACTACGATAAGCTGAAGGCTTTGCTGCTTCGCCGATTTGCGCGTACCGAGGAATATTTCCGGGAGCAGTTTAGGCGAGCACGTGCAGACACCAGGGAGGACTTTGCTGCCTTCGTCGCGAGACTAACGGAGTATTTCGCGAACTGGGTAGACCTGGCGCATGTGGGCACGGATTTTGCTAAACTGAAAGACTTAATGATCCGTGACCAGCTGTACGCGTCGTGCCACAAAGATCTGGTGGCTTTCCTGAAAGAGAACGAACCCGCGACGGTGCAGGAGGCGTCTAAGTTGGCGGAGGCATACCGTACGGCACATCCGTCCAAACCAGTCGCCAGGGCGTACGTCCAAGATGCTGGGTACGTCGCCGTTGTCGAGGGGTCGCCGGCAGGACTTAGGGACAGGTCGCGTCAGCGTGGTGCCTATAGCGGGCAAGCCCAGGGGCAGCGTAGGGGCTATCACCAATCACCGGCATATGGATCCGGTAAGTTTGACCGAGCAGGAGGGCTAGGTCGCGGTAATGGCCGGGGGCGAGTTGTGACCTTTGCCGATGACCGACGGCATAGGGACTCTAGTTCCGGTCGCGATGGGTCACGGGGACCCAGGCCTAGTACAGCACAGGGAGCGGAGTGTTGGACTTGCGGACGCGTGGGTCACTTTTCGCGCGAGTGTAGGGCCGCGAAGTGTTGGAACTGCGGAAGAGCAGATCACATCAGCGTGAACTGCCCTGCAGGTAGGATAGCGGCGAACGTGGACAGTAGCTCCAGTCCATGTTCCCCAAATAAATTTCATCATGCGGCTGCGTGTGTTACATCGGACAACGGAGGCGGACAGTATTCTAAGTGTCCCAGTTGTGAGAAGTTATTATCTTCCGGTGTTTTACCTTGTGGGAGAAAGATCCCCGTCATAAATTCATGTCATACAGGAGGTGGTCTTAGGGTTTATCCGGGGTTTGTTGGGGACGAACCGGTCTCGGTTTTACGAGATACAGGATCTACCGTTGTGGGAGTGCATAGGGATTGCATTCGGGATTCACAGCTTACAGGTGAGACTGTCCCGTGCATCCAATTTTCGGGGGCCATTGAGAAATTACCCATGGCAAGAATAATGATAGATACACCTTTTCTTAGCGGGGAAGTCGAAGCAGTCGTTGGTTGTTTTCCAGGCGCCCAGCTCATCATTGGGAATGTATCACGGGTAGTTTCCCCCTCCGATGAGAACGTGCAAGCATGGTCGCAATCAAAAGGTATTGACTTTTGCGCCGCGGTCGAAACACGTCGACGGGTAGCGGATAAAGATAAGATTAGACCTTTGGCGACGCCAGCGGTCAACCTAGATATCACGCCAGAGCGCTTGGCGAGATTACAAAGGGAGGACCCATCATTAAACCCATGTTTTGGGGAAGCGCGAACCGAGAAAACGAGGAGATATAAGAACGGGTCGTCCTCCTTTATTGTTCAGGCGGGCATTCTGTTCCGTAAGTATGTAACGGTGTCCTCCATTTTAAAGCAGGTCGTTGTGCCAGCGTTGCTGATCGCAACAGTATTGCATTTGGCACATGATGTCCCATTAGCGGGTCATATGGGGATAGCTAGAACCAAAGAAAGGGTTCTTAAAAAATTTTTACTGGCCATCGATCCACAGAGATGTGCAAGTCTATTGTAAGACGTGCAGTGCGTGCCAAAAGACGACGCATAAGGGTCGTACACCCCAGGCCCCTCTTCAGAAGATCCCCACGGTCTCGGAACCGTTTAAAAAGGTCTCGATAGACCTTGTTGGCCCCATTCACCCAGCGACCGATAGGGGGAATCGATTTTTCTTAACGGTCATATGTAATGCTACGAGATGGCCAGAGGCGGTTCCTCTGCGGACCATAACGTCTGAGGCAGTTGCGGAAGCGTTGTTTGCAATTTTCGCTAGGGTAGGAATACCAGAGCAAATTCTGTCTGATAGGGGCGCGCAATTTACGTCGGAGATGATGAAGGAATTGTTCCGCTTATTCAGTATACAACCCATCACTACCACCCCTTATCATCCGCAGGCTAATGGCATGTGCGAGAGATTGAACTCGACGTTGAAGTCGATGCTGCGTAAGGTAGCTGCTGATCGCCCTAAAGATTGGGATAGATATATCCCTGCAGTGTTATTCGCGTACAGAGAGGTACGGCAGGAGTCAACGGGATTCTCGCCGTTCGAAATGATGTACGGTCGTAGTCCTAGGGGCCCAACTGATGTTCTTCGGGACATGATGACGTCGCCATCATCGGGAGACGATGAGCAGATTTCGGTGTTTCAGTACCTTGTTGATTTAAGAGAAAGACTATCTTCAGCGCGCACTATAGCACAAGAAGCTTCTGGTATCGCTTCGAAAAGAGCAAAAGACTATAAAGATAGAGGGTCCAAACTGAGAATTTTTAAGCCAGGAGACAAGGTTCTGCTGTTGTTACCTACGGACCATAATAAGTTATTGATGACATGGAAAGGCCCTTATGTTATTGAGCGAGTTGTTTCGAAGGTAGATTACGCTATCCACATTGATGGATCAGTAAAGGTTTTCCACGTTGATATGCTGCAGAGGTTTCATGAGAGACCAGAGTATCGGTATTCTCATATTGGTATTAAAGGACATACCTAATGTCGTGTCATTCCTTGACGATATAGCATGCCATACGTCGACATGGTCTGATCATATTCAGACACTAACAGTAATTTTTCAACGATTACGCCAGTTTGGGCTAACTGCTAAACCCGCAAAGATGGATTTGGCATGTCCAGAGATAATATTCTTAGGACATATCGTGGGTAGAGGTGTTCAGAGACCTGAAGTAACAAAAATTGACAAATTAGTAGGGTTGCAAATCCCTAAAACAAAGAAACAAGTCAGAAGCTTAGTGGGAATTTTAAATTATTACAGAAAGTTCATTCCAAATTTTTCCTCCTTGTCATCTTCTCTTACTGACCTTACTAAGAAGGGACAACCCGATAAGGTCCAGTGGACGTCTGAATGTCAGACATCATTTGATAATTTGGTGACAGCATTATCATCGTCACCCATTTTGATATTACCCGATTTTCGATCTAATTTTATCCTCAGAACGGATGCGTCGGACTCTGGTGTCGGCGCTTGTCTTCTACAGGAGAAGAACGAATGTCTCCATCCTGTATGTTATGTCAGTAGGAAGTTATTGCAGAGAGAAAGAAAGTATTCTGTGATAGAGCGTGAGTGTCTTGCCATTGTCTGGTCCGTCCAGAAACTAGGACGTTATCTCATGGGACGAGAATTTTGTATCCAGACAGACCACAAGCCACTGACATTTTTGTCGAAGAATCGTTCGTCCAGCCCACGCTTGTCTAGATGGGCATTGGCTTTGCAGCCGTATACCTTCGTTATTCAACCAATTCCAGGAACCAGCAATCATATCGCCGACTACCTTAGTCGAGCCTAGGGGAAGATTTCAGGAGCTTATACATCAGAGGACAGGAACATTGACAGGATCTGTGTGAATAAGTCGACTTTAAAATATTGACATTATAAATATGATATGAAGAATGGTTGATAGGTTGAATGGTTTTTGATTCTGTATTAAGTATTGTGGTTAGTTAGCTATTCAGGATGTGACACATATATGCATATTGCAGGCCATACGGATCCCCATATTTTCCCCTGATTTCGGTATTTTATATACTAGGGGAACGGCTAGGTCAGTTTTTTTAGTGTAGGTATTGCTCACGCTCACTCGTTGACAGTCATCTTGATGCGATTTGAAATTAATTGCATTAATTTTTTTGGGGTGGGGGATGATGTCACGAGTGGAGTGAGTGCAATTAAGGGGATTGCTACAGAGCGGGTGTAGAGTAAGAAGGACTCACAGTAGACAGCAAGTTAAGCGTGCTGTTGTGAGTAGTGGGGGGGGGGGGTCTGAATGAGGCGAAAGCGCTGTATAACTATCACTGCAAGTTAGAAGGTCCTACGGATCGGACCTGTGAATAAGAGCCCAGCGGGCGGACATAAGTGAAAGCAGTCGGGAGACGGATGAGTGTTGTTCCAGTAATGACTGGTGTCGGGGACGGGCCGCAGAGCCACCTCGATGAGCACAGGGGATAGGCCAGCATAGGGCCGGAGGCCACACATAGGCCAGAAGTGAGGCTGTCAGTGCAGGACAGTAGAGGCACATAAAGTCGTGGCAGTCAGGCCACGGACAGGGACGTAGATATGAGAGTGAATGAGATACTATATTGTTGCCATGTTGATAGGCTAGTGAACTGATACTATGTTGTTGCCATGTTGATGGCTATGGAATTAATAATGTGTTATTGCCCTGCTGAGGTGCTAGGGGAGTGCTAAGGTGTATGACAATAGGAAGGTGATATTGAGAGACTGCGGTGCCAGTGAATTATTAATGTACTATTAAGACCCTGAGGGGAGAGGCTGAGGCCGAAGTGCCTTTAGGAGTAACTACCGGATTGTGGATCCGAGGGAGAGTGTGTGTGAGAATAAGGCCGTTGTACGGCAGTTGATTTCAATAATATAATGTATGTAATTGCGCTATTATCTGTATAATTATGTTTAATAAATGTGTGAGTCTGATGGATTGTTCTGTTAAGTGTTAAACTTGTTTGTTCGTGATTGTTGTCCTGTCATAAACTATTACATCTCCCAGTCTGGGATTTGTGACACACTTCATAACTAGCATTTGTAATGGAGGACATAATTTCAAATGAACATCGGCTTTCTCAGATTATGCAGGTGCTATTCGCTATTCACTATGGAAAAGTGGGAAATCATTTCAGATGAACTTGAAATATCTCAAGATGCACGATCTTCATACGGCCATTGCTGTCAGTAAAATAGGGAAATATTTCAAACGAACATCAAACATCTCGGTAGGCATTCACACTACCGACGCCTTGAAGATAAGGGAAATAACTTCAAATGAACATCGAACATCTGGAGTTACCCGCTATTCACACACCACAGGTCCTACGAAAATAGGAAATAATTTCAAATGAAGATCGTGTATCTGACGCCTACCCTTTTCTTTTGCATTTTTCTCAATAACTAAAACCGAGGGATCGGCAAAAATTAAACACAAAAACACCAAAAAAACAAAGAAACAAAGAGAAGAGTTGTAACAATGCATGACGTCCCTTTGATGTGTCATTGAGACTGCCACGCCACCTGCGGCCGGAGTTACGCGCTTTCAAAACCTTCAAACTGCCATCACAACACCACAGTTGAGCGAAATGTCGGTTTTTCATATTACAATCATGCTGTGCATAAAAATTAATATTCTTGCTTCTTTCATCTTGTATTTTCAATCAGTAGGCCTGGTCACCGTTTAATTGATTACTGAACTAGTAGGCCCACCACTTACAGATGAAATGCTGATCAAATTCCCCGCTCTGGACAGAGGAGCCTGCGATATTAGATGACACATAACGAATGTGCACTGGTGCTTTTTGCACGTCCTAACCAACTGCTGCGTTTTGTATATTTTCGCTACTGGTGCTTTTTGACTGCTGCCCGTAACTGTTGATGGAAGCTGTAGCCGTGCTGATGGCGTAGATTAAAGAACTGGAACTTGGGTCTTGCTGGCCAGTGCTTATCACTTGCACCCTTCTCCACCTGAGGTAGCCAAGCAAGACATAGACATCGTGTCAACGGCAGCATGTCTATGTTCCCTCAGGTCTATGTTCCCTCAGGTCTATGTCCCCTCAATGTTCCCTCAGGTCTATTGGTGTCTTTACAGGGGAGCCAACCTCACCTCCAATACAGCTGAAGTGGGGCGTAAAAGGAGAACTCAAAATACCAAACTTGTTATATTCGTAGATACAAAAGCAATTTAAGCCAACCCAACAAACAAGATATAAAGATCAGAACATTTAATAACTCGTATTATTCATTTAATTAATGGGAAAAGAAGAAATAAAACACTGAATTTGAGAAAGCTCATGATATTGTTTTCTCCAATTATCAGTACCGTAGCTCAAACTTATTTGCTTTCAAAAGGATGTAATTAATACACAAACAAGCAAAAATAAGCAAACAAAAATAGAAACAAACAACAATTGACAAAACAAAAACAGCAAACGTGAAAAACCAACAACAGACAAGCAATAAACAAACAAGAATCTATTCTTTGAATACACAAATTTCAATACAACTTTCCACTCATTATTGCTAAACAACTAGAAATTTGAATTTACACAGTAGCATATGTGAAGAACAAAACAAAAGCATTCCACTGTGACAAACAACAACAACAAAATTATGAACACGCAACAACAAAAAAACACACAAACAAATGCGAAAATGAAACCTCGATGAAAAAAAACAACAAACTAATCTACAACAACAACAAAATGAGTAAAACTGAGAGATTTTAACAACAAAAGTTTAACCCTATTACAATTATTGCCTTGCAAAGAAAATGTCAGGTTGGCTCCCCTGTAGAAACACCAATAGACTTGAGGGAACATAGACCTGAGGGAATATAGACCTGAGAGAACATTGAGGGAACATAGAGCCGAATTGAGGGAACATAGAGCCGAATTGAGGGAACATAGACCCGAGGGAACATAGACCTGAGGGAACATAGAGCTGACCCCGTGTCAACGACGTCCCGCATTGCTCATCGTCACGACTGGCTGATTTCATCGCTATTGGTTATATACAAGTATTTATTTCCCAATAATTGCATTGTGCTGTCCGCGCAGAAAACCGGAGATTCACTATTATTAATTACCGAATATGTGTGTGATGAGATCTTTTTCTTTACCGAGGATTTTGGCCAGAAGCTACTACACCACGACAGATTTCCAAGTTCTTGGTTTGTTTTCATTTTCCTCTTCTTTTCGTTTGACCTTATTCTTTTTCCTTGCATCTAGAGCCATCAAAAAGACTGTTGTTTTAGCTCTGAAAAGCTGTTTGGGGCTGGCACTTTCAGTGGCAGAGATAGTTTGTTTCATTTTCAACTGGTGTTTGTTGGGGCCTGTGTGCAATGGTTATTTTGCAGTTTGGTCTAAACGTAACAATGATTCAAATAGCAAGGCACAAACTCTCTAGACTGACAAAATAAAACCAAACAGAATACATTGCGGGATGAATGGCCATAGTATGAGAGCTTAAATAAAAAAAATCGTTTTGATTTACAGCCAGCCTTTGCGACTGCGCATGTTCAGCCAACATGCCAAAACAACAACAACAACAACAACAACAACAACAACAACAACAACAATGACCACCGAGGGCGGGATGCATCACCATTCAGGGTGACATAAATGAAACAGACATAACATAATAGATCTAGATTACTGTGGTATTTCCAGCATTGTCTAGATACGTGAAAAGTTACTAATGGGTCTTGAACAAAGGATATTGTAATGACATCTTGTGTGTCCGTTTTGTTCTTCATCATGAGAGCCATAAAGTCACAACGGTGTGACCTGAAGTGTGAGCAGCTGTTGGAAAACGGCGACATGCATGGCATTACAAAAGGCTGCACTCCGATATGCTTTAACAAAGCAGCATCTCTAGAGGGATAGCAATGTTACCTTCACTTCAAAGGTTTCTTTCATGTCACAGTAGAAAGACAGCCCTTCAACGCAAATGATATGCGGATCTGACATGAAACAACTACGATTAAGAAGAATGTAATATTTAGTCACAGCATTAGAGTCCATATTTTACACTGCACCATTCTATAACGGCTATATTGCGTTCCCTACAATTCACTGACGGATAGTTTAAAGGTGAACATCTGGAAGACACACTTCGCTTGTTTAATTATTAAATCGCAGAACATTGTTTTTCTGCCACAGAAGAGGTAAGATATTCATAATGTTGAACTCAACCTTCACACCATCTTATTATAAACAATTTTAGTGTCTCCGAGAAAAACTATAAAATACAACAAAACTTTACTTGAACACATCATTAAATGCTTATTGTCACTGACACCTGGGAATGCTTGATAGTTAGAAATGTTAAAATTGTTTAGTTTGCTCTATCTGTGACCGGAGGGGTAGGATGGGGGATAAATCGCTATAGCACTTACTGTCTCGTCATGAATTGAGGTACCAGCTTGTTAAGTACGGTGTTCACACCACTGCTACCTCGTAACTGGGCAATTCTCCAACACTGTCAATGTGAAGTTATCGTTTTTGGTTCCGGTCCTAGCCTAAAGGTAGGATATATGTCTAATTATCCTCTATAATAGCATTGGCTAATACCAGCATTGGCTAATTCCAGCATTGGCTAATATCAGCATTGGCTAACACCAGCATTGGCTAATACCAGCATCGGCAAATAACAGAATTGGCAAAAACCAGCTTTGGCTTATACCAGCATTGGCTAATACCAGCATTCTCATGCGAATGATGAAGCTAAAAAAAAACATGAATATTGTTAGGGATGTGTAGTCAAATTACAAAGCCAGTAGAGAAAATATGTAAAATACTGCACTCCCATAGCAACAGCTTAAAAAAATATATACATCATAATCCTTTATTCACCAGTACAAATGCATCATAATAATTAAGCTTTTTTCTCTCCATAGTATTTCTCTCATACCCATAGAGTGAGCTGCAATACGTCTTCTCTTCACCGCCATCGGTCACTTGGCCAGCGTGCATTCACTGAGAATGGCAATCCATCTCGAGTCAAGACTTCCAGTGGTTCTGAGCATATTCAGCTTACCGTCCCCTTGACTGAAATGTTGGAGCCTTGTCGAGATGTAAAAGATACCTGTTTGTATGCCGAAGTCCTGGTCCCAGCTGGTAAATGTGAGGTCACAATGCTTCTTAATGCTGAAACTATTTGTTTTCAAAAGCTGTTCAACGTTCAAAGACCCTGTTTGTTTAAGACTCTGAAGTTTTCATTACTGCATGGTGTTTTTGGCTGGTGTGGTGGATGTTCAGTATTAAAAATACAATTTCTGTGAGGATCAAACCCTATCTCTGGCTACATCATCAAAATGTTAATTGGATGAAAAATACACAGAGAAAGTTTTCCTACTACGACCCTCAATGAGTTCTCACCATCTTGAACCGGGAAGAACTGTTCACGAGCCACATGTTGCTTCACAATCACCCATTGAGTGGATCAATACGGAATGTGTCTGGACACCTGTTTTTACATCATCATCTATCATAAAGGTAAATGAAACAAAATAATATACAGCCTTTATAACAATTGTTTACTGGGTACATGTGTTATCATTATCGACTTGGTATGAACTGGATTTGTAATTATTGTTTACTGGGTATAGCTTGGATTTGTAATAATTATTTACTGCCTTTAAATTGACTTTGTATTCATTGTGTGCTGGGTATAAACTGGCTATATGGTAACTGTTTACTGCTTATAAATATTTTGATGCAGAAGAGGATAATAGGTCAAAGGAGAATACAAACATTTGAACTTTCATCGTGTGTGGCTCCTACCTTTGAGTAAATTTGGGCCTCCGTGCAACGACAGGATATTTACATGTCTGAACTGATTCTATTCTACTTCTTCTTCATCCTCATTTTCTCTTATCCGCCATTACATCCTATTTTTTTAAAAAAAACTCAGTATCCGCCTCGCTCTGATTCTCTTCCTTGATCATCATACTCATTAGATGATCGTGTTTCCTTGCTGACATTACAGTAGCTTTAAGTTATCGTGTTTTCTTTTTAATTGACCTATTTTCAGTTACTCCTTGTCAAACACGGTGAGGTAGGTGGTAGAGGAGAAGGTAGTCACTTTGCCTCGAGAAGAAGGTGTTCACTTTGTCTCAAGCTCCGAATGACAACGATCAAAGCAGAGAATTGGTAGGGACAAAATAAAATGTTGGACTGGCCAAGCATGTGCAGGATACAGACAAGTCGCAGTCAGGAGATCTTTCTATGGAAAAATCGGAAACTGTTGCTTTACCTTCCCTGTGAGTGTTGCAGACTCCTAGATGCCAAAAATTATGGACATTATTATATCAATATCTTCAACAGAATGCACTCATAGTCTTTCCCCTCCTTTTAACCCAATTCCATCGGGCGAAAACTACAAAACTGTACCAAACACGAAACCTCAATTGTAGAAAACACCCACGCACAACTTTTTCTTTTTGCCAAATTTTGACGATAGTAGTGAGGTTTACTAGCTCGGTAGAAACAACAAATTGTATAGTCATTTTTCTTTCATCGCCCGTCTCAGATTTGACCTGGATCGTGACGTGAAGTTTTATTACTTGCATAGCTGCCTTTTTGATACGTAGTGCAGATTTGGTGGTTAACCGAGATTAGGGAGGAAATTAAGAGTGTAGACCAGTCCTAACAATAGCGCTGTACAAGAAAGTTTGTCTATATACGAATAGAAGTTAGAAAACAAAAGTAGGCCATAGATCTACCGGTACGTGTAATCTGCTTCAGCTTTTATGAGCTAGAGAGTATGGGAAAGTCAGAGAAAGAGAAAAAGAGAGCGTGTTACGGTGCAAGTAGGTCAGGGTACAGAAATGACACCTGAACCGACTGCACTGACCAAAAAAATCAGGACTTGGGGCATGGGTTTTACTTCTTTATGTTAGGAGGTTTCGCTGCTCTGAGCATTTATGCCTCACTTTTTTTGTTTTTGTTTGTCAAATTAATGTTTTTTTTGTGGTAGGGATTTTTTTTTAAATTTTGCCCGGGCAGCGGCCTTGTTAGGCCTGCTCTTCTCGATTTCCAACTGCCAAGGTATCTTTAACGCGCGCAACATACACACAGGTCCTCTGAGTTTTTCATCCTTATCCGAGAAGACTAGGTGCTCGATCCTACCTACCAAAGGACTTGGGCAGTAGTAAACAGGGCCGGATTTATAGAATTCTCAGGGCCCCCTCCCCCCGCTTCCCATAAAAATTGAAATAATGAAGAAACTTAGTTTCATTTATTAATTAACTAAAAATTAAAAAGTACAAATTTTTGGGTAAAAGTAATAATAATAATAATAATATATTGCATTTATATAGCGCCCAACCCCGTCGATGACAAGCTCTGGGCGCTTTAACAAACTCTTACACACACACACACACACGCATACACAAAAGAAATTCAAAAATATTTACTATTGTTGCTGCCGAAAAACACCTAGCCTAGTTTGTCTGAAAGAAATGGGTCTTCAGATGGCGTTTGAAAGAACCAATGTCGTTAATTTCCCTGGTTGTCTTTGGAAGAGTGTTCCAGATGGTAGGGCCAAGAAATGAAAAGGACTTTTCTCCTACAGTGGACAGATTCATTTTAGGTACTTTCAATTTTGTAGTGTCAGATGATGATCTTAGTTGACGAGATGGAACATAGTAATCAGTTAAATCAACTAGGTACGATGGAGCAGTATTATTGACACATTTGTGACAAATGGATGACAATTTTTACAAGTACCATTCCATTACCGATGCTACGAGAGACTGCGGTAATTTGAAAGCAGCTTGGAGCAGACACTTGAAGCAAAAAGTGAAGCATGCCCGTATACATGTAAATTTTTTAATGTTTACCTCAGATATACAACTTGTTTAACCTTTAGATATATGTATAGGTAGAATGCGCATATCCACCATCTTGTCTGTCCGGACCCACTTATGGCGTCGCGAACCAATCGGCGGCGAGTTCACTACTGTAAACAATGACACGTGAGTATACGCACATGGGAGACGTTCGGTCAATTCTTTCACTTCCTTTCTCTTGTTTACACGGATGGTAGGGAATCTGACCAGCTTGGATACATCCTTTCCACCCTTGTCACAACAGTCAACTGCAGTGCAACCAGCAGGCATTTTAACTGCTTAGACATATCTCGAAGTTACACTCATCTGCTGATCCACCGGCCATCTTGTTTGGCGGAAGTACAAAACAAAAACTCTGTGACGTCATGCGCATTCTACCTATAGCATGCCAGTTCCAGTTACATGCAAAAAAATGGACATTGATCAGAAAATTTGGTAATTTGCCAAGGTCTAAACCTGGCCGTGACTGTGTAAGGGTCAACAACCGTCACAAGAACATTTGGCACGTAGGGTTCTTGAAAAGCTACACCAAAGATAGCCACGTCTTCCGTGTTAACGTGGAACTCTGTATGAAAATACAATTGAGAGAAAACAAGTTTCAACAACAAAGACCACAAAGTAACATCAATATTTTTTTGTATTCCTATCGTCTTTTAGGAAAGGGGAAGGCGGATCGACTTTATTTGTAAGAAGAAAGATGGGTATAGGAATACATCATTGAGTCAAAACTTGTTGCTATTAAAATTGTTTCAAGACAATGGACAAACCATAGAGTCCTATAGACGGACAGAGACCGATTCATCATAGTAATACTTTTCTCCACAAATGTGAAATTATATCGTCTGTAAAACAGAAAAATATGGGAAGATACGTCACCTAAAAGCTCGGGACGTAAAAAAAAAGTTCTACTTCCAACAAAATACTCAAAATACTATTGATTCCTATATTTTGTTATGTCTTTTGGGTGTTTTCTAAGAGTCGCTAACGTTTTATTAGGTTGTGCCAATAAAGTGCAAATATTTTCTTTTCTTTTACGCGGAGAATTGAAGTCGTGGCTGCAACGTCATTTGATGTAAAGCCTTTACAATTTGAAAAGTACACAATAAGAGGGCATCATTTTTCAAAATTTTTTGTCGAAACCTTTTCCTCCTAGTGGGGTAAAGTGGCTTTCACTGGCTAGATGCGTCAAAGTAGACTGAGAGACTGAGAGTTCAATTAAGTAAATTCAGAAAATAGATAAGATCGTCTATTTCTAAAAGTGACACAACAAGATAAAGAACAAGATGTCTAACGACAGTTTTTTTCTCATGGTCCTAAGAGGATAAAATAGGAAAGTAATAGAAGCTATGGCGTTTGTTAAATCAGCTATAACATGTCGTGGTTTGTAGTATTATAATTTTTTTTAGTGTCTAAGTAGTGTAAAATGGCACGAATTTTCAGGCACGCATTTGGCAAATACGTCTCTAAGACATTGTTTTCTCATGGAAGATTTGCAACAAATTGATATCAGCGTTTACAGAAAAAATCTGAAATGTGCGTCGGTCTGCAGACGCACAGAGAAACTTAAACATTGGATAGACTCTAATATATTTGGGAAAAATGGGGGTTTAACCGTTTTTTTAAAGACCTTTTATTTTGACCTAGAGCTATTAATAAGTATTGGACGGCCGTTCAAGAGCGTTCAGTTCGGTGCGCTTTTCTCTAACAGGAACAACGTGTACAATGCACTAATGCGCATCGTCCCGATTGTTCGTCCGGAAGGTACATATTGGATATTTTCAGTTATTGACACCTGAAAGAAAAATTGCCTTCCCCCTTTTATTTGGCACCAGTTTTCATTATTATGTGGTACTATTTGAGTAAGCCATTGTCGGTTGAAGTTGGTCCCGGAATCAAAGTTTTGAGGAAATCGCGTTTGAAGATGAGTAATGCCTCTGCGCAGCAACAGATAAGTTCTATTTAACCTAGACTTATGAAATTTCATTGAGATGATTTTCATTTCATGTACAATTGTCACAGCAGTTTTCGTTAAATTTGGTTAAATGGTTGGGAAATGCTTTGTCACAAATCCCAGACTGGGAGATGTAATAGTTTATGACAGGACAACAATCACGAACAAACAAGTTTAACACTTAACAGAACAATCCATCAGACTCACACATTTATTAAACATAATTATACAGATAATAGCGCAATTACATACATTATATTATTGAAATTAACTGCCGTACAACGGCCTTATTCTCACATGCACTCTTCCTCGGATCCACAACCCGGTAGTTACTTCCTAAAGGCACTTCGGCCTCAGCCTCTCCCCTCAGGGTCTTAATAGCACATTAATAATTCACTGGCGCCGCAGTCTCTCAATATCACCTTCCTATTGTCATACACCTTAGCATTCCACTCGCACCTCAGCAGGTCAATAACACATTATCATTTCAATAGCCCATCAACATGGCAATAGTACATTATCACATTCACGCTCATATCTACGTCCCTGTCCGTGGCCTGACTGCCACGACTTTATGTGCCTCTACTGTCCTGCACCGACAGCCTCCCTCTTGGCCTATGTGTGGCCCCCGGCCCTATGCTGGCCTATCACCGTAGGCGGCGCTCTTTGGCCCGACCTCGGCACCTACAAGAATAACATTACATTGGTATAATACCCTACCATTTCTATTCACTCCACCTCTCCTTACAACCCATGAAGCGTACACACAATAGTTCACCTTTCACTCACCAAACATCTTACGGTAACACACCTCCATCGGAGTACACACTACTCACTCGCGCTACAAATCCATGAACTCACTTTCATCTATCGCTCATGGCGCACATTGCTATATCCAATATCAAGGACTTCCACATTCCTCACATATACTTATTTACATCATGGTAATAGACGAATATAATATAATACATCAATCATAATTATCAATCACGTTCTACCTACCAGTTGTTACAAATCTGGAAATGGGTAGTGGTGCCCTCTAGCTGCTATGAAGAGGGTCTTCTCAATGATGGAATTATGACTGCATTTTAAATCGAGAGGTATTTACTATTTAATCTTTCGTACCATGCCACACACTAAGAACAATCTGAATAAGTTTCATAAACAGACCTGCAGGGCCACAAATTTAATTACATTAAATTTCCTAACAATTTTGTCTAGATCTATTACATACTAAAAGACAACATCAGCAGCATCAAATGAAAATTCAATAATATGTCACTAGAAGTCTTCTCTAGATTCCTATAATGTTATGATCATTCTGACTCACTAACAATTTAATTACTAGTCATATATCTCTCAGATATAGTCTGCCTACTATCTATCAAGCAATATACTAATATCGTCTCTGGCGACGATGTCATCTCAGCTATTTGTGCCTACCGCTTACAATGGATCAAGCTCGTCAATATAAACTGACGTAGCTAAGTCTATTGGATCTACTCTAGGATGGGCTGGCAATCCCCAGCCTCATCCAGACAAATCAATCCCAATTCACAGATGTGTATGCCAAACATTCATACTAGTTGCAAGTCAATATAAATCTTTGTCTTGCATTCTTGGGTAGCACTCCTAGCATATGCGGCAATCCTGTCCTACTGGATAAATTATGTTCAGCTCCTCGTTCATTGTTGAATCATCAAAGGACAAACACTTACACTTGGTCCCTGGTATTAGAAAAACCAGGGAACAGTAGACAATAGCAGTGGGCATATCTCATTCAAGCATATGGCTTCATCTCAATGTCTATAGTGGACTAGACATGAATCAACAGTCTTATGATTCTTCAGGCAGAATCGTGCCGACGCCTGCACAGATTGGAATTTTCTGTATGGAGTAATGGACATGGGTATGGCTACGCTTTTATACTGTGCAGCCACCTGCAAATTACCGTCCAAATCCCTAGATTTGATTGGTGCATCCATGCGAGCTCATCTCGCAGTATTAATATATTCTACGTGGGAGTTGGTCACGGCCTTGTACTAAAAACAGACAAGGTCAATTTAAAATGTCAAAACAATTACTGAAATCTTTAAACCCTCGTGCTTTCTACATTTTATGTACGAATTTCTGAACGCGACTAAGCGTCTTAAACTATCTATCCTTATTCACCCCTTCTCTTCCCTTCTAAGTGTTCATCAAAATCACGGGGTCGAGAATTGCACTGTCACTCCTAACTTATCCATTTATTCTATCTCGCCCCACTTTCTTTCCATCTCTAAGAAAAAGTGTTTCAAAAACAAACTGTTCACGAGAACAGTTCAAGGACAAAATTACGCTGGTTATAATCAACGAGACCGTGAAAAATCAACTCCTTACAAGTCGTGACCCAGCACGGCATTTATATTACTTAACCCCTGACACCAGTCATCACTGGAAAAACACTCATCCGTCTTCCGACTGCTCCCCTTATGTTTGCCCGCTGGGCTCTTACTAGCGTCCGTTCAGTAGGACCTTCTAACTTGCAGTGATAGTAATACAGCGCTTTCGCCTCATTCAGACCCCCCACCACTCACAACATGCACGCTTAACTTACTTGTCTACGTGCGTTAATTTTACTCTCCTCCTTTCCCGTCTTTCCCTACTTGTCTGCCGTGAGCCCTTCTTACTCTACACCCGCTCTGTAGCAATCCCCTTAATTGCACTCACTCCACTCGTGACATGCTTAACGTTTTCTCAAGGCCATTAATATACTGAAATTATTAAATTAAAAACAAGAAGCACACCAGAAATGGAATATGATTTTTGTTCTTTAGCATCCAGACTCCTAAATGGATCTTTATTACTTTATTATTACTTTGGAATAAATACACCAAAATTTTAATACATGTCTCCCAGTAGATACTGAGTTATGGCTCTACAAAATGAGCAAACAGACCTAAAATTTCGGCCACTTTCACACCCCAAAAATGAATTTCTCGTAAACCTGTCGGCCAACATTTATAATACATATTAATTATCATTCAGTGTGGAATCAGGAAAAAATAAAATTGCACACGAAATACTTATCTATCCAGAGTTAAGCCCCCTCGCACGAGACACTGTAAAGGCCTACTGACGTGAGCAGAAATAATATTTAGGTGGACAATTGTGTCGTGCCATTTTAATCATGTTTCGAGACCATTCCATGATTACCTTAAACTGTTGTTGTGATTATCACCCACACGCTGATAAGCGGTTTGCCAGGTACTGTGGTAGAAAAACACAATAACTCACCCATGGAAGCACGGCTCACGACGTGCGACAAGCACAAACGCTTTGAATAATAATCGTTCACCCCACATGTGCAACTGACATTCGAGCCCGCTCTGACGATTGTTGTCAGTATTTATACTAGAATGATACGTAAATCTGAGCCCATGAACTTTCTGGTAGCACTACGTCGTCTGTTTAGAATGCTCAGGTAATCGCTGGACAGTGTAATCTACAACTATCTAAAGCAAGGGTTACTAAATATACATCCGATTATCATGCAAATAAATAATTCTCCTCACCAATGTACGAAATAATGTCATGATTGAAAGCGAAAACGAGGTAACTAAAACTGATATGGGATGAAGAGGAGGAGAGTGTTGAGTAGAGACTTGGGTCAGGGTGACCTCGACTTCTGGATCATCTAGATCTACTTCAAACTAAGTATCTGAATATCCAGATAATGGTCCAAATTTTAGATAAGATAAACGGTTTCGATTTCCAAGGCTGTTCGAAGAGAGAAGAGGTTTGCTGAGTATTAGTGTGGTCAGCCACCAGACACGTTGTTATGTAGCTAGCGTAGCTGTGATAGGCGAGAGATTTCATCACAGGAAGGTGAATTGCTTCTCGCAATGGGCCAGTAAAGTAAACAAGTCGTCCCTAAGAATGACAAGGTTCCATCTCCACTTGTTGGCTGAACTAGATCTACTTCTACGAGCCTTCTCCATTGTGTGTCAAAGTATCAAGCAGATTCGCTGTGTAATTTGTACTACGAAAGAAAAACAAATTCTTCCCTCTAAAAGCCATGATCACATGAAACTTCAATCCTCGATTTCTGAAAAGTGGACGTAAGAAAGTTAGAACCCTGCCATTCTGAAGGGACAAAGTCCTATCTAGATTTATAAAAGCAAGTTGGAAGTGAATCATCTGCTCGTATTCAACTGTCCAGATAACTGAATCGTCCCGTCTGACTGGGTATCCAGGTTTAAATTTGGACTCTCATCTGGTGAAATGGGATTGTTACTGTGTGTGATATGAGAACCTGCCAAGGAGCTCCAAGAACCTGCTCATCCTTTCGTGAACTAGACAGCTGAGTTTCTTTGAGTTTGGGTTTGGGTTTCACGGCGCTGTTACGGCTGCACTGAGCCCTTCACGGTCTATTTGGATATTTTAATCATGTTTGGTATTCAGAGATTTTAGATTTCACAAACAGAATGAAAAAGTCCCGTACTGATCTATATAAAAAAAACAGCAAGGAAAAAAAATTCACTGCTGCGAGGAAGAAATGCCTAGATCTGAAAAAATTACATGTGAAAGATAGTTCTTTTTGCTACTATGTCTATTCCTTTGACATGAAAGCGAAGTATCGTAATTTTGTAATAAATGAAAATAGGCCTAAAAATATCAAATAATGCTTTCTCCTCAACAATGATGGCCTCCCCCCTGCCTTTGTTTTGTTTCGACTTTAAACTTCCGGTTGCGTTTCAAAATTTGAAGGCATGAGTTTCTGTGCCGTCTGCCTTATGCACGGTACGGGCCATGCGGGTGTTACTGTGCCAGTTGTGAGTTGTTTTCTACCTAGATCTACATAATCTGTGTGCTGATTGTGCGTGTTGATTTCTACCGTTCTTTGAACGGGTCCTTACACTAGTTATATTATATTGATAAACTTCTCACAGATTTTGTATATAATTATTTGAAAAGCATTTTGTAAATAAATATGCAAGTTTTCAAATGAAGTTGTAGATTTTAGCATCTTTCACAAATAACAAGACGCTCTGTGGGTCCACGTTAGAAAATAATTCTTTCATGGATCCGCAGGCATAGTGTCTGCTTCAGGTATGCATGAAGTCTACTAGATCCAGTACTGGACAGTTGTTCAATTTACTTTGCCTCACATTCTTCAGAAATGTCAGAACACAATCGATCTTTCCCACAACAATGACTTTTTCGTGGTGAGGGTGCGTGTGTGACTCAATTGTGTAACTGAGACATTTCAAACTGCAATATCGTTTTTCAAGATTGCAGAGGAAAAAGAAAAATGAAAATTCAGAGTCAGAGCAACACATTTTGAAAACCGTGCAAGGAGCTAGACATTAGACAGAGAATGAGGTCATCCCTGGACAGTGTAACCTATGACTATCTATAGCATCAGCACCTGACCCAAGCAAGCAGATCTTATTCCACTCTTTATCTGTGCCGGTGTGCTTTTCTGAACTCGTTCCTTGATAACAGGACGGGGCGCCGTCCCCTCGACGTGTGTGGGTTTTGTTGCTACAGCTGCTAAATCTCGGTACTTTGGGGACACTACTTATCTAGACCCCTGTACGCTGGCACTGTAGCAAGGCCAGAAGTATGGCAAGGTAAGTTTTAAACAAAAATTACTCGTATTCTCAAAGCACTAGTCAAACTTCCCTTATCTGGGTAAATGTAAAAGTTTGTTCACCAAAACGAAAGTACTGTTGGCCAGAGGTTCATTATTTCCACCGGTCAACTTTCGTTTCTTGTTCAGTGCCATCCTCTATATAATGACGCGAGAAAACGGTCTTGGTTTCAGAGAGCAGATCAAAGTGGTTGGTCCCATTCATTAAATTGTCCCTGCAGATGAACATTGTTCTGGTTTTGCAGGTAAGGTTCAGGTGCGACGGCCGAAGTCTGAATCCTTTGAAGTGCAAAACATCCTTACCGCATCGGTCTTTAATGTTCCACATAATTATAATACACTTGGTGCATTGGTCATTTGAGTACTCCACGCTTTCAGGTTTGCTGTTTTTGATTGGATGTTTTTGTGTTCATAAAATCTTAATATTAATTCTTGTCTTTAGAACTGATCGATTGTATGTAGAAATTCGAGCTTGAACTGATTGAATTAATTAACGTTGCTGACTTTGCATGTGGCCTTAAAACAAATTATTTGTTTTAATTACAGTGTTTTTTCTGTTTTTTTTTAAAAGTGAACTGTTTAGTTTTCGGTCTTGTTTTGTTTATATCTCTATAACATACCTAAACTTTCTGCATATAACTTTTACAGACACGAAGTGTCACAAAAATAGCTGTTGTCTTCCTTAATAATTAAATATTTAAAAAAACAAAACAAAACAAAACAAAGGCTATGGAAATGACACCTCTAAATCACGCTCGTTCGTTCGATGTGGTAACCACGGATTGGGATGTTTTTGCCTGATTGCTGTGAGATCTGCGTACAAGTATATTGATATCATGATCCGTACAGAATGGGACTCATTGATATAATCATTTCACTAACCTGCTTCAAGCCAATATCTCTAAATTTGAACACGAACCTCAGGCATTAATGACTTAACGGTGGAAGTCACAATCATCAGTCAAATAAATGATTATCTTTTTACACGAAAGAAGATTGAGAGGTGAACAATGGTAATACAGCTATTTGACGCAATTTCACTTAAACGGGCAGACGCGGGGATTGTCTTAAATATTTGTTCCAGTGCTTGCTCCAAATTTCCAAGAACTGGATCGAGAAAATGACTATGTGTAAACACATCGTCCGCTTAGAATGACAAGGTTCCAATTCCATTCCATTAACTTTTAAGAAATTAATGTCTGAAGTTTCATGTGATCTTAGCTTTCAGAGATAACGGCTTTTTTTCTTTTTAGTAATACTCACAAATTACACACCGAATTCGCTTGACACTTTGACACACAATGGCGAAGGCCTCGTCCCCTTAGCATGACAAGGTTGTAACTCCCTTCCATGAACTATTGAGAAATTTATGATTGAAGTTTCATGTGCCCATAGCTTTTGATGTTACGACTTTTTTTTCTTTTAATACCGAAGCCGCTTGATACTTTGACACACAATGGAGAAGGCCTGAAGTTGTAGTGTGTAGTGTGTAACTCTAGACCTTGTCATTCTAATGGGACGATTATTATGGATTATATACTACATGCTTGCATAACTAATCCTTCCTGCGCGTATCGCCACAGCCTGGCTACCTCGCGTAAGGGGTCAAACATTGGCTGTTAGGCCATGGGACCAAACTTGTAGCTTGTCATTCCGTTACGCACCGTCCTCAGGGGATAAGCTGATTTTTTGCATGAAGGCTCTTATGCATCTCCCCTTCACAAAAAAACCAATGTTGTCATTTCAAGTCTTGCACATTTTTGTATAATTTGTATGTAAAATGTCCCAATAAATGATAATTAATGAGGCGAATTGAGTTTGCCATTTAAACAATGCTATTTTAATAAACCAATGGAATTGAGCCTTTCGCCGCGAAATCAAAAATGGCTGCCTCCATGATGGAATGCTGTATGCACACTAAGAAAGATGTAAATAGCAATATCATTCAGTTTTCTTTGAAAAGTTGGATGAAATTTCGAGAATAAACAATCATGTGCTTTCTCTCTCTCTCTCTTACAATAAAAGTAGTAATCTGCAGTCCTGCTTCAGAACTCATGCGCGCCAGGACACTGAGCACCAAGCTTGATATGGTTACTTTTTATGACCTGCACGGTACTATAACAGAATGGAGCCAAGATGGAGGATGAAAATGACCGCACGAGGAAACAATGCATTTTCTACAAATTCAAGAACCAAACTAATCAAAATAATAAAAACTTCCGTGCACCCCCCGCGGTATTTGAAATGGACATGTACAATTGGGTTAGTATAGGTGGTCTAATAAAAAAGCCTTTTGCGTTCAAAGGTGGAGATTTTGTGAAATATATCATTATGTAAAACGAAACAAACATGCAAAAATTCAGATGTTACATAGCAATAAACATTTTTTAAAAATAAGTTCTTAATGTGCACAGTTATGGATGACAACATTTGATTTTTAATCAAAGATGGTTACTGGGAACATATTAAAACCATACCTAGATTTTCCCTAGGGGGTGCGTAACGAAATTTACTTTAGAGACTAGCTAGGATTTTGGTCCCATGGCCTATGTGGTTCCATTTCACTTTCGTTCTCTAGCTTTCCTGGATCGAAGCCGAAACGAAAACGGATACGAAAGACCAAATGCCGTGGAATGGATTTCGGCTCTCGGTTCATTCTCTCCTTTATATTGCATTTATGTACTTATCAATTAAATCGGCCTGCAGTGTCCCAAGACGAAAAAAAAGAAAAGAACACTCCCCTACGCCATAAAAAGAGGTTCATGTTTTGATAATTCGGATAGTCATCCAATACCACCCCACTCCCCCCCCCCCCCTCCGTCGCTCATCGTGTAACATCTATATCAATATAACCAAAAAGATAAGAAGGATAAGAGGCTGTTTGGCCCTACTTCATACTGCCTTGTTGTGCACTCGCCTTGTCGTCCGACAAGTGCAGTACTTATTCGCCTTTACATCATAGAGTTGACGACTTCTGAAGGCTTTATGTTTGTGAGTAAAGCCGTGTTTTCATGTGTGCGGAAGTGGAAACGGCAACGGAAACGTCAAAAATCCGTCAAGAAGTAAAAAGAAAGATTGTTTCATGTGTACCGAAACGACGTTCCCATACAAATGAAAACATTCTTTCTATTTCACTGCTTGAAGTGTCTTTGACGTTTCAGTTGCCGCTTCCGCTTCCGTGCATATGAAAAGCCAGCTTACAGCGCCAAACAGAAAGACTAGCTGCAAGGTTGTGAAGTTTCTCTTTTATTAGTTCGGCTTACGCCACTCAAAGTTACAATTATCGGTGTCATGCATAAACGTTATTTTCGCCCATCTTGTCATAATACTAATATTGCAATAAAATAACTCTTTATCCATGAAGACGTATGCTCCATTTTAGCAATTTTTGACCAGCCAGGTGTTTGTGTCTGTGTGTCGTCCGTTTTTTTTTGTTTTGTTGTTGTAAATTTCTTTTCCTGACACAAAACGTTTTTTTTTTCCTAGCTGTGGTCAGACACGGATCAGTCTGAGTGACTCTTAGAATTTTCCAAATCAGTATCGTGAAATCACTGCCAACTCACGCCAGATTTCTGCCTTTATATTCTCGAGAGCCGCATTGTAAACAATCGTAAGTCGACTGTTTTTGTTTATAAATTGAGATATTTGGCATGCGTGTGGCCCATGACAGCCCGCAGGTTGTTTTATAAATTTAGTAGTTGGGAAGCGGGGAGGGGGGGGGTGTTCATATTCTGAAATCTAGAGGTTAAATAACTTAAAAAAAATATTTAACTTTTAAGAAAGTCAACAGTTACTTTTGTGACCCCTTGTTTCTGTAAAACTTTCAAATTTATATACAGAAAGTTTAGGTATGTTATAGAGACAAAAACAAAATAAAGTTCCAGACCTCAACGGTTCACACTGAAGAAAAATAATGTAATTAAGACAAATCAATTGTTTTAAAGCCACATGAAATAATCGGTCTATTAGTACAAAAAAAAAATCCCTCAAAATGCTGGTTTTTTCTTCATGAAACGAATCATATAATAATGGAGCTTGGGCCCAACTTTGTTCCCGCAAAGGCTTTTTTACTACGCAACGTAGAGAAATGAAACTTGGCACATGTATGTAAAATTTATTAAGCCTGTACGTGTCGAGCTCATTTTTTCCCGAAACTCTTTACTTTGCCCAGAAATTCAGTTATAATTATCAGTTATCAATTCATGATTGCGAATACGACGTGATAATGTACTTCCGTCAATTTCGTCATCTCCGCCTCTTACCGGAAATGTAAACTAGAGTTCACGATCCAGCCACGCCAAGAAAACTTTGATAGTGATACCGAGTATAGTGTTATACAGATGAGGTGAGTGCCATTCATTCATACCAAGAAAACTGTGCGTAAATATTTAGATCATTTTTTACGAACACATGAGCCCATGAAAAATGCTCGGTGCGCACTACTGTGCACTGTGCACTACTGTAATACTCTCCTATCTATCTATTGATCGCCGATTTTATGTGGATGACCCAAAGTGTCTCGACATCAATGTCTTTGTGCTGATTCCTTTCGGTCTGGAGTGGTGAGCTTTGTTTTTTACCATTCGAAGAATAGGGCAGTTACTAGATCTAGTTATAATGTCCAGCATGCTCACGGACTTTGTGTACATGAAACTGTATGTCTCGTGTTCATTTTAATCACCCTAGCAAAAACAACAAAATAACAATAACGACGAACTATGTATGAACTCCTTTTCATCATCGCTTTGCTAGTCATGATTCTAAAAATCTCTTCTTCTATGAACCCCTGTACTTGGACCCAGTTTCTTTATCATTTATGCACTTTTCATATTTGGCCTTGACTGAGTTCGAGTTTGAGCTCGGGTTAAACGGCGTGTAGGCAGGACAACGGTTACTTTGCCCCTTTCACGGCTTGTTCGTTCTTGTTTTGGGTACCCACACTGTCGGGGGTACTGACGGGGTCCTATTGCTGCTATGGCGTGAACCACTGGGCATTACAAGTGTCAAGAGCAAGGTGAGTCGGGATATGGGGAAGATAGCCCTTCGACTATTCAAGAGGCCAACAACTCACACTCGCACAGGTATACCATAAATACTCAAATAACACAAGTTGTATATTTAGTCAGGCGTGAGGGGCCTTATTATTACAATATGACAATTCTGACTGCATAATACATAATAGTAATCATATAGCACCCAGGGTATAATTCCAATTAACTAACTAGCACTTTTCTAATTATAACTCGCAACCACACATATAAATTCAAGCAAATAATTATGTTATACATCTGAACTTGCAGCCGTTATGGCCTTCTACTTATACAGCACAATTCCTTACTAGTACTTATATCGAACTACTCGACATGGATATTTAACAATTCCACACATTCCTTGCTACTCTATTAATCACAACACTATAGCTACTGCCTTCATCCACTACACTCGGGTAAAGGTTCTTTAGATGTCTACACGATCAATCCTGTCGAACGAGATCTCTGGACTCGGGGAGTTAGTCCTTATAGCTGACAGTGGATTTCTTCTCTGTCAGGATAGCCCTGTCTTCACTGGCTAATCGCTGGACCTTACCATTCTGCGCTCGCCGTATAGCGAGCGCGAATCCAAATGACGCGGTTCGTACTCTTGGCACGGTACGACAAGGCGTTGAACAGCTAGTTCTTTACGTTAGTTCTTTTGTCTTCGGCTGTTGTCTATGTTTCGTCTCCTCCTTCAGACTCAGGTATGCAAATGTGTATTAAGAAAATGAACATTACACAGTACAAACATAAAAAAAAAATAAGGAAAAAAAACAACAACAGAGAATTGGGCAACAAGGAATGCTTTCATGGCAATGAGAGAGCCTTGTAGGGGTGGCCTGTCCTGAAACACAGTATAGGCTCCTGGCGCATATCGGCCATATTTGATGTAAGGATCGACGCATCACCATGGCGTCTGTAGCACTGATTTTGTTTCATTAGCTGATTTGCACTGCGAGCACTTCAGACGTCGCGAACCAATCGGCGGCGAGCTAAAAGTAGTTCACTACAGTAATTAATGGCACGTGTGTACATGCACATGGGAGACATTCGGTCAATTCTTTCTCTTTCATTCCCTTGTTTACACGGATGGTAGGGAATCTGACCAGCTTGGATCCATCCTTTCCACCCCTGTCATAACAGCCAACTGCAATGCAACCAGCAGGCATTTTAACCGCTTAGACATATAATATCTCGAAGTTACACTCATCAGCTGATCCACCGGCCATCTTGGGTGTCGGAAGAACAAAACAAAAACACTCTGTGACGTCATTCGCAATGGGCCTATATAAACTGCTCGCAAGTTGCTTTTTGAAGAATTTCTTCCTCTTCAAAATGGCAGCAAGAGTCAAATCCGAGACACAGAATACTGAGAAGAACTATTCCTTCTCCCACTGTATGTGCACAGATTGCACGTGTATAAATACGGTGGGTCCTAGTGTTTTTGATACATTATGATTGGGTGCGGTGCGCATTGTTGCACTGTTGACATCGATGATATGCGCACAAATCGACGGACGGAATTTGCCGAGTTGACTCGTCTCGGTATCCTGTGTCCCGGGTCAAACACCGTAAGGTTATTTAACTGTTGTTGTTGATGGAATTGGAGTAAACCAAAAACGACCCAATCCTTAGTGTCGCGATATGGGTTACATGGGGATATTTCGACTGACACTCTTTCGAGGTCCGCTCCCACAATCGACGAACACACAAAAATAAATACTTGCACTCTAAAAACTAAATAAATCAATTGCTTTCAATTTTAGCAGAACTGTAGGGCAGTTTAATTACAGGAATTAATGTAACAAATATAATTATAAATATAAATATCAATTCAAAGGCAACTGAATCTAACTAATGGAACTACAGCTTTTATAAAGACTAACTAATTCAATCTAACTACTTGCTGGTCATATGAGTTATATGGCAAATAGAATCCGCGCACGTGGCGACGGATCTAACAGTTTAAATTCTATTAATTCAATGAGACATGTTAGGATATGGACATTTCTTCTAGACACGCCATGGAGAATGCTTGTACAACCATGCGTTGTCTGGCGGTAGCTCTGAAACTGTCTTCAAAAGTAAGTAGAACGGTTCACTTTCATCATTACAAATTAGTATGGACTCTCACCATACGGCCCTCACTGGGAGTGAGAGCGCTGGATGTAAACGCTGTGGGTTTATATCAAACCAAGTAGCTTAGGCTCTGGAGCTTTAAATCAGGCCCCTCACAATGGACTGCTCAACTGCGTCTCTATGTCTCTCATCTGGCTGAGGACTATCGCCGACCACCTCGTAAATGGATTGTCTACATGTGGCCCAGAACTAAATTCTGTATGGCCTTAAATACTGGACTGCATCTGCAGCTTACCGTCTAATTCCTGGATTGTGATTGGTGCAACCACTTCTAGCTCAGCTGCCGAACGGAGTTATTTTAAGTAACAGCCCTACGCAACGACCTTGGGTCGACATCAAAGGTCGAATCACTCAAGACAATAAAATGTAATTTTATAGCAATAAATTCTTAACATGTTCAAAACCCCGAGCTTTTACTCTGGATCACGGATTTTCTGTACGTCAACAGACATCTCAATAACATTTAATTCCTACTCACCCCTTCCCTCTCTACTAAACCTAGTTCAAAACACGAGATATAAAAAGTGCTCAGTCATGCACACCTACGCTGTCCGTCTATCCTTCCCCACACCTTCTGTCTATCTATTATAAAAAAAACCTGTTCAAAACAAATTGTTTACGAGACCAAGTTATGCTGGCTCGCACAATAATTACGTTTGCAAAAATTACTCACTGCTCTCTCACAAAAATTTAGTCAGTGGAAACATTTATGAATTAAATCTGTTCTTGACACATCCCCCACCCCAGTGAAAACTTAGGGTTTGAACGACATAACTGTCAACTAACGTTGCTATGTAATAGTACTTTGGAAAGGGCTATATAGTAAAAAATATATCGTTACTGAAAGTCAAAAAAAATAATTCTAAGAACGTGCATTATCGATGGACAATAGCATATGTATATTTATATGCGACGTTCTGTGATAATATATAATTATTGTAGCACTTAAGAATTAAAGTGATAAACTTCTCTCACACAGACATACTGTAAAGACTGAAATATTGAGCAACTAGCTCATCGCTTCATTGAGCGTAATTAATACATTCATAGAACATGAACGAGCGTAATTAATACATTCATAGAACATGAACGAACAATAGTTAATTAAAGTAATGGTATCCTGGCAGCAGTAGGTCTGGTCGCTCGGTTTGCCATTTTCTCATCTCATTGACCCGCAGACAAAGGCGTCAAGGTTGTCTGAAACTCAGGTCATGGTCAGGATGGACGCTAGTGGAAAAAGGAATCACATGGAAATTTTGAGAAAGAATGTCCATAATTGGTAGGACAATATAATGTGAAACCATCCACGGTCTCCGAAAAAGGTGAAAAATGCTCAACCTCAATGTTTAACAGTCTGTATATAAAATAGGAACATATTCTGGTCTATCAATTATAAATTTCGCCATAGTGAAGCTGAAATAACAAACGTCGACAAGATAATTAGCCTGACGTACTCTTTCAAAATCTGCGTAGCGCTCGTCTTGATTTAAGAATTATATAGCGCTTCTCGCATTCAACAATAATCTAAATCTCAATTAAACAACATTACACTTTAATCTATTTCTAATTATATCCAATCCGGGATAGATGAGGTGCCACAAGGCGATAGCAGTTAATTTAATGCGCCGTTTCCGTACGCAAGCCATGCACACGTCAAGTGTCACAGTCATCTCGGTATATATTCATAATCGGTTCAATTCAATATCTATATCGGGTATGTTCTTAGATAACTCATCCACCGGCCACATGGATAGTCACAATCATAATCGGTTATTCTTACTTGTCATATATAGTATTACGTTAGATGGTCCACGAAACGCGGAAAACCATAGTCATAATCGGTTGTATAAAAAAACAACTCCACTCTACTTCACAACTTCTTAAAACGCGACCACGCAGTGTCCTCTGTTACCACTGCAAAAAACTCTCAAAAACGCGAACACGCAGTGTCCTCTGTTACCACTGCAAAATATCTCAAAACGCGAATACTCCCTTCCTTACATAACTAGTCGGTCTTACACTGCCCGTCGGTCTTACACTGCCTGCGGCCTTACACTGCCCAGAGGTCTTACACTGCATCTCGGCGTCTTACACTGCCTGTGGCCTTACACTGCCCAGAGGCCTTACGCTGCCCTGTGGGGCTTACAATGCCTGTAAGAAGGTTCAACAATAACACGCGAAAACGCGGATACGCAGTGTACTACGTTAGCACTGCCAAACATCTCTCAAATAATCGAAAAATAGCAATATCATCCATCCCATGAGGCAATCTCATTATTGCTCTCCTCGGGTCGACGTCATACGCAGACGACTAAAAAAAAAATATACTCAATATATATAATTGACATAGCTCTTATATCGACATCACCTCGATACTGATACAGACTCTTCCCATGAGACAAATTCATTGCTCTTCGGGCGGCGGCACCAGCCGACAATAAAATCAATACTCACTACATATCCCTATTCAAAAAAAATCACCTCCCTAAACAGTCTAATACTGCCCTCTCGGGAGCTCGTCAATATAAAGACGAGATCGGTTATACATGACGCTTAATAAGCTCCATAGAACTGGCAGTGTGCTAACTGCACGGGTTCCAACAATTCAATAAAATCGTTACTCTCAATAACCAGATCAAATTACTCAATCAATGTGTCAATGTAGACACATGAGTTACTTAGGTAAAATAAGAAACAAAGGAATGTACCAACACGATAATGATAAAGGTCTAATGAAAAAAAATACACCAAACACGACGCTAGACAAACAAGAAAAGACGAACGATAACAGACCCTACAAGTTCTGAATATAATTACAGATAGGTGAGAAGAGGACAAGAGAGACGTCTTCCTAAAACAACGAGGAAGATGGAACGCTACAATCTAAACAAAGTGTACAGATCCCTATCAAAGTCCTTTCTCGCGAATGCGACTTCCCACAGTTTCAATAACCACTGGTGTTGCGAGACCGCACAATCTGTCGTCGAGACGGCAGAGTCTGCGACCAAGCCACCACTTTGGCAGGGGGGACCCGCAAACGTAAGAACGCCCTCGCCACCGCCCGTGAGTTCCTAAACACAGAGAAAAAGTATAAAAAGCCTGTAAAACACGAGGAGGAACACTCAACTCCCCAGACGCAGACAAAATTTTAGGATGGAATCACTTAACTCAAGGAACTGGTGGAGATTCCTTTAGCCTTTGCGTACACCACAGTCAGTCTTTTTTGTCTTTCACCGTTCAGTTATGTTGACGTCTCCTTGGCCTCGATCCTCGGGTCAATGGGAGAGCCGGAAATATGTGGAACAAATAATGAAGAAAGCAGTATACAAACTAAATAATAAATAATTTTAAACTAGCTCAACGTGCGAGACCACGTGAGCACTGAAACTGAAAAGAAACAAAAGTTAATCAAAGAGAAAAACGATATACTCTAATCTAAATAAACTATAAACTAAACAATGGTGTGTAGTGTCCCCTCCAGTGTCGCGATGTGGGTTACATGGGGATATTTCGACTGACACTCTTTCGAGGTCCGCTCCCACAATCGACGAACACACAAAAATAAATACTTGCACTCTAAAAACTAAATAAATCAATTGCTTTCAATTTTAGCAGAACTGTAGGGCAGTTTAATTACAGGAATTAATGTAACAAATATAATTATAAATATAAATATCAATTCAAAGGCAACTGAATCTAACTAATGGAACTACAGCTTTTATAAAGACTAACAAATTCAATCTAACTACTTGCTGGTCATATGAGTTATATGGCAAATAGAATCCGCGCACGTGGCGACGGATCTAACAGTTTAAATTCTATTAATTCAATGAGACATGTTAGGATATGGACATTTCTTCTAGACACGCCATGGAGAATGCTTGTACAACCATGCGTTGTCTGGCGGTAGCTCTGAAACTGTCTTCAAAAGTAAGTAGAACGGTTCACTTTCATCATTACAAATTAGTATGGACTCTCACCATACGGCCCTCACTGGGAGTGAGAGCGCTGGATGTAAACGCTGTGGGTTTATATCAAACCAAGTAGCTTAGGCTCTGGAGCTTTAAATCAGGCCCCTCACAATGGACTGCTCAACTGCGTCTCTATGTCTCTCATCTGGCTGAGGACTATCGCCGACCACCTCGTAAATGGATTGTCTACATGTGGCCCAGAACTAAATTCTGTATGGCCTTAAATACTGGACTGCATCTGCAGCATACCGTCTAATTCCTGGATTGTGATTGGTGCAACCACTTCTAGCTCAGCTGCCGAACTGAGTTATTTTAAGTAACAGCCCTACGCAACGACCTTGGGTCGACATCAAAGGTCGAATCACTCAAGACAATAAAATGTAATTTTATAGCAATAAATTCTTAACATGTTCAAAACCCCGAGCTTTTACTCTGGATCACGGATTTTCTGTACGTCAACAGACATCTCAATAACATTTAATTCCTACTCACCCCTTCCCTCTCTACTAAACCTAGTTCAAAACACGAGATATAAAAAGTGCTCAGTCATGCACACCTACGCCGTCCGTCTATCCTTCCCCACACCTTCTGTCTATCTATTATAAAAAAAACCTGTTCAAAACAAATTGTTTACGAGACCAAGTTATGCTGGCTCGCACAATAATTACGTTTGCAAAAATTACTCACTGCTCTCTCACAAAAATTTAGTCAGTGGAAACATTTATGAATTAAATCTGTTCTTGACACTTAGGGCTGGAGATCTTCATGTGAGGGCAGCTTAAGATAAGATAACCACGCCCCTTGACCTGCCTAGAGAAATTGCACTCGAAGTGAATGATCAAGTACACAGTAAACTGCAAATTCACACCAAAGTTCAGAATTTAAGGCAGTCGTAGTCGTGTAGTTTACAACAACACAAAATTGCGACTGTATGGCATTCGTGATACCTGCAACAGAAGACTTTACTTTCCGTTCAGCCTGCATGTTAGTGATGGTACACGCTACAACTACTACTGCAGCTTAAAAAAACAACTTTAAAATAAAAAACCAAACAAAGTATAAAGCCAAGACCCCAAAGACTTGCAACAGATATGACGTGTCCTCTTCTTGGAAATTGAAAAGAAAAATTCTTTGAATACTCAAATTGTTTCAATTTTATTTTTTTTGTTGCTTGAAGGTCTTTTTTCTTCTGTGTGAGCGAAAGCTTGCGTTTTTTAAAAATTTTGTTCTTTTCATGTATTTATACTTTCGTCATTTATTGTAACTTTTTTTGAGGTTGTTTTTAAGCGAGGCATTACAATATCTTTGTATTATATATACTAGCTGAGTTCCCGGCCCTGCCCGGGATAAAACGATTTATTAGTTTCAGTTCTGGGTGACTATTACGGACCTGCTTCATTTTACCTGTTCTTTTAGCTTTATTTTATTTTTGGTTGTTTGTTTTTAGATACGTTTTACTGCTCTCCCTTTGCGCGTTGACGTCCTGCACGTCCCGCCAGCATCCGTCAAATGGCTACGATTTGCGCACGGGTTAGTTTGTTTGCACAACGCAGGAAGTGATAACGTCATGTGTTAATGGAAAATTATAATATTTTCCTAGGCATATTTAAAACACAAACCTGTACTTTTGGCCCTGCCGCGTCAGTCTCCCAATTCCAGACCCTTTCTTTTTCCTAGTCTAGGCACATTGAGAACACACAAAGTTTCATAATTGATAGTCTTAGAACTCAATCTCATCATTCAAACCAGTCATAACCGGAAGTTGTTTTGTGAGTGTGATGTTGTAACCGGAACCAATCTCAATTACATTAATTTGCCAAAAAAATATACCGAACGCCAATGTGCCGCAACCTAGCAACTAATACAAACGTTCTGCGAGTTATTAATTCTTTTTGTATTTTTTGTGCCGGGGACACGACGACAGTCTATACTAAGCGTTGTATAAAATCTGAGGGCCACCGAATCAGCATTAACAGAGGAGTAGCGAAAGGCGCGCTGCAATTGTCGTAAGGTTTCACTTTTATTAATATAGATATATATATATACTAGCTGAGGTCCCCAGCCCTGCCCGGGATAAATCGGTTTGAATATTAGTTTCAGTTCTGGGTGGTTATTATGGACTTGCTTCATCTGGCCTGTTACTATTAGTTTATTTTATTTTTGTTTGTTTGTTTTTAAATAAGTCTTACTGCTCTGCCTTTGTGAGTTGACACCCTGCGCATCCCGTACAACAGCATGATTTGCGCACGGGTTAGTGTGTTTGATAGTGAACACATCATCCCGTACAACAGCATGATTTGCGCACGGGTTAGTGTGTTTGATAGTGAACACATCGCAGGAAGTGATAACGACACCTTAAAATGGCGAACCATGACTCGAAATAGATCTAAGTCATGGCGAAACAAATTTCCAATAAAAAAAAACTACACCGATTTGAGACTTCTGTTAAAAACTGTGCACTCTTACATCCATTCTGATGCACCATATACAATTTAAAGTCTGAGTGTTGAGTGGTTCAGAAGCCTTTTGCAAAGAAAAATCTCAAGTCCACAAAATGTATATAGTATAGATATCGTGTGGCCAATTCAACTTTACTACAACAGCTTATTAATCATTCAAAATAAGCATTACCACATGCATAATGTTAATCATTAAGAGAGGTCACCCATTTTTGCAGATAGTTATCTCACCAATAATTGCTATTTTATGTGTCCACTTCGCCTTGTCTTGAGGAGGAGGGGAAAACGACTTTGGAATGTACTTGTTTTTGCTTTGCTGGGTGTCAGGATTAGGATTTGAATTGCCGTGCTAGGTCACGCATTGTTTATTACATGGCATCATTGATTTTGGCCAGTCCAAACGTCCTTGAACTATTCCCGTGGACAGTTTGTTTTTGTAACGCTTTTCTTAGAGATGGAAAGAAAGTGGGTCAGGATAGAACGAATGGATAAATTAACAGTGACGATGCAGTTTGCAACCCCGTAGTTTGGGTGTACTTTAACAGGGAAAGACGGGGCGAATAAGGGGTGAATAAATTCGTACATAAAACGTTTAGGGTGTAGAGACTTTGCGAAAGGTTTTGACATCCTAAGTCTGACTTTGTCTGTTACTATTAATAGAATCTATTGGCGCTGCGAGCGGAGCTCGAAGTGGATGCACCAATCAAATTTGAGCAGTCACGTGATTTGCAGAAGATAAGCGGTGACATGTTTATGCTACCTCACTCCATGCAGCGTATCCTATTCTGCGAAGGTGTCGGCTAAGGTTCAGCCAGAGGGAACCATAAGACTGTTAACGTCATGTCTATGTCCTGGATAGACAATGAAAATAACCCACAGCTCTTTTCTCCAGTTCCCTGAAATCGTTTCAGGGAACCAATCGTAAGTCCATCAAAATGATTCGAGATGATGTGAATCTGACCCTAACTTCCCAGTAGAAGTGCGACCAAAGGAATGCAAGACCATAAAGTTTTACTTGCAATTAAGATCTAGAAAGAGTGACTGATATACACATTTGTAAATTGTAATTGATGTGTCTGGATGAGGCTGGGGATTGCCAGCCCATCCTAGAACAGATCTAGATCTATCTTAACTACGTCAGTGTGTCTTGACGGTTTGATCCTTTATAAGCAGTTAAATGAGTTAATATTGTCGTCTGAGACATAAGTATATTATTTGTGAAGTAGTAGGCAGTCTATATTTCTGAAGATAAATAATTACTAAGTAAACTGTGAATGAATCAGAATGATATAGAGTCTCAAATCTCTTAAGACTCTAGAGGAGATTTATAGTTATGTATTTTAGTATTTTCATTTGATGCTGCTGATGTTGTCTTTTGATATGTAAGATAGACGAAATTGTTAGGACTTTTAGGTAATAAATTTGTGGCCCTACAAGGTCCTTGATATAACTTACTCGAAATTGTTATTAGTGTATGTGGCATGGTATGGCAGAGTAATTTCTAAAACCTCTCGATAATTATTAAAAATGCAGTCGAACACCTAAATTTATAATTTAGTAATCCCCAACGTAACACTCGAGGGCACACCCCTCTTCCAACTCGTAACACTCGAGGACCCACCTCGTAACACTGGAGAGGGACCCTTAAAGAACCTTAGATAACGCCATGCCACTTAGTTAGATTATTTTAAAACCTATTGTATTTTTTTATTCCATTATTTGATATTGTACTGTTCTAATATTATGTTTTCAGGTGCTTTTTATTATAGAGTTTAAACAATTTGTATTAATCGAATATTTTGTTTCAATTTCATATGGTGATTTCAACATCCCATTGACCCGTGGACACCGGCGAGGGAACCCTTTCATCATCCAGTTCTACCTCAGACAGAAATGCAAGTTTTGGGCTTGGAGCTATGGATTGAGGATATTTAACATCTGAATTCCTCAAAAATAAAGATAAGTGATCCATCTATCTAACAGTCTTGGGGAGGGCGACGTACTTTCCGCTCTGAGTGTGTGTTCCAGGCCATTTTTCTTTTTACTATATGTTTAGTTTAAGTGCGGGAGGTTGGTTGGGATCATAGTTTAGCATATCTTCTTTGCCATTACGAAGGATATTGGAGGCCTTGGTGGCTATTTATAATAACTCGGGGGGATTTGCTTCTCTGTGAATAGTTCTATTAGGGATCCATTATTCGTATAGATTGTGGCGTTCTTTTCCTTCCTCACATTTCTTTAGGAAGATGTCTCTCCTGTTTTTTTCTTAAACTATCTGTAATATAAGTTAGGACTTGTAGGGTCTGTTATTGTTCGTTTTACTTGTCAGTATACGTCCTGTTTATTGTATTTTTTTTTGCTTATAAACTTTAAACTACTATAATAACATTGATATGTTTACAATATATGCCTGAGGTGTTTCACGTGCTAAAACCACGTTGAATTGTAATCTGGTATTGACATATGAGAGAGAGAGGAATATAATAATTTTTGGTTCACGTGACAATTTCACGTTGAAGATAGATCTAGAGAGATTAATTTTGCAGTGGTAACAGAAGACACTGCGTGTGCGTGTTTTGAGAAGAGAGAGAATTTTGAGAGTGTTTTGAGAACACAGAGATATTTCAAATTTGTCGTGTTGAGAGAGAGATATATTTTTGATTCATCGCATTGAGAGAGCGATTCGTTTTTGACAGTGATAACAGAGGACACTGGTTCGTCGCGTTGAGAGAGACGTAAATTTTGAGAGTGATCACTCGAGACATTAATTTATCGCAGTAAAGGCGATATATAGTATTTTATTGCAGTGGGAGCAACGGATAGACGGCACTGCCTTACTAGAATTTATATTGAGAGAGAGAGAGATAAAGTTTTTGCAGTTTAAGTGATACTGCTTGTAATTTTCAGAGAGAGATAAAGTTTTTGCAGTTTAAGTGATACTGCCTGTAATTTTCAGAGAGATAAAGTGTTTGCAGTTTAAGTGATACTGCCTGTAATTTTTAGAGAGAGAGATAGAACGTTCTTTTCGCGAAGCAGTGCTAACATAAGACACTGAGTTAATATTAACAGTCAATAACTGTTCATATAAGATATTGATACCGCGATATACCGTAACATTGGGTAAATATTTACTAACTTTACAGACTTTAACATATCATGGCTGAGTTTCTTAAATATTTAGAATCTGCCAAAGTTCTGGGCATACCAGAGGAAGAACGCGCCGCGTGGTGCGAACGACACGTACAACAAGACCGAGAGCGCGAGGATCGAAAAGAAGCAAGAGAAAGAGAAAGAGAAAAAGAAGAAAGAGAAAGAGAAAAAGAAGAAAGAGAAAGAGAAAAAGAAGTAGAAAGAGAAAAGGAAAGAGAAAGAGAAAGGGAGAAAGAAAGAGAGAGAGAAAAGGAAAGACAGCATGAACTCGCAATGAAAAAGTTAGAGCAACAATCGCTTGTAACACCCACTACTGCCACCAATTCTTATGCTACTAAACCAAAACTACCACCATTTAATGAAAAACTCGACCGGATCGACGCATATTTACATCGGTTCGAGTTACACGCTAAATGCGTCGGATGGCAGCAGGCGATGTACAGTTCATGCCTGTCCAATTTATTAACGGGTAAGGCTTTAGAGGTATTTCACAGCCTTAAAGTAGAAGATGCCAACGATTATGACAAGCTTAAAACAGCACTGCTTAAGCGATTCCAGCATACCGAGGATGGCTTCCATCAAAGATTTCGCTCATGTAAACCTGAGCCATCTGAAAATTTCTCAACTTATGTCAATCGGTTGAAACATTATTTAGATCGCTGGATAGAGCTCGCGAACGTAACTACCGGAAATTATTCCCAACTATACGATTTGGTCTTAAAGGACCAAATCTATACCGCATGTCATTCCGATTTAGTCGCCCACCTTAAAGAGAGGGCTCCGACATCCTCTGAAGAAATCACATCGTGCGCCGAACGATACGCGTCCGCTCACCCAAATCGCCCTTTGGCAAAGCCTTCAACTACAACACCGTGTTATGCCAACGTAGGCAAAGGAGCGCCAACCGGACACGATCGTTCAAGGCCGACTCGTCGTCAGGCCCCAAATTCACGCTTTCAATCAGAGCCGCCTTTTTGTAGACAGAGAGATTTTCCGAATCGAGGTAATGCATCCCCGCGTCGAGGATATCAGACTTATTCTTTTTACGAGCCTCGCCCATATTATCGTGGCAACTATCCAGGCCAACAATATAACCGGCCTCAGGGACCGCCGCGACGAGTGCATTTTGATGATAGTTATAATTATAGTAGACCGCAGAGTCTTCCCTATCGTGGAAACGATCCTAATCGTACTATATGTTATAAGTGTAATAGGGTAGGCCACATACAGAGATTTTGTAACGCGAAATTGGAATCAGCAAATGCCTGCTCGGTTAAACCTACACTTTATGAGACTGACGGTCATTCTGAATCTTCAGGACAATCAAAATCTATTCCAGTCATGTCCGCCCTACATGAACTGGGTGAATTAACATTTTACCAGGGCCGCGTGAACGCGATTCGCGCTTCTGTTCTACGTGACTCCGGATGCACGACTATCGGCGTTCGACAGTCACTAGTCCGTCCAACACAATTTTTGGATAAAGAGGTAACTTGTATTACTTTTGGCGGATCTGTAGAGCGATTCCGTCTTGCAGAAGTTTATATTGATACACCTTTTCTCACAGGTATTGTTACTGCATGTGTACTGCCTAATCCAGTGGCTGATGTAATCATAGGGAATGTACCTCAAGTAAATAAGTTTCCTATCGGTAACTTGGAAATTTGGACTGAGGATGAGAGTGTTGCTTGTGCGACAACACGCCTACAATCGAGTCGACGAGCAGACAGTCCATTGAGTAATCCTACTATTGAAGTGAACATAACGTCTAGTGCATTTCATGATGAGCAACATTCAGATCCCACATTGAAACATTTGTTTGCTAAGGTTGATCCTACCGCACCGGATACCTCTAAGTTTCTTATTAAAGATGACTTATTATATCGTAATTTTCAGAATAAGCGAGAAACCGTTATGCAACTTGTGGTACCGAGATCTTTTCGTCGCGACATTATTCGTCTCGCGCATGACACTTCCTTGGCGGGTCACCAGGGAAAGGCCAGAACTAAGTCTCGAATACTATCGCAATTTTTTTGGCCCAGTATTTACGCAGATGTAAACCGGTTCGTATCAACATGTGACGTATGTCAGAGACGTACTCCTAAAGGAAGAGCATCGCGAGCTCCTCTACAGGAGATGCCTATGGTCTCCAGACCATTTGAGCGCGTTGCCGTAGATATAGTTGGTCCTCTACACAAGTCAGACAGAGGACATCGTTTTATACTTTCTGTCATTGACTACGCAACCCGTTGGCCAGAGGCCATTCCGCTAAAAGACATTTCAGCTGATCATGTCGCTGAAGCTCTTATTACTATTTTTTCGCGTCTAGGATTTCCGGTTGAAATTTTATCGGACAGAGGTCCACAGTTTACCTCTGAGCTTTTTAAGAAAGTCTTGGAGTTGGTCGGGATTAAACAAAGATTGACATCTCCATATCACCCACAGTCTAATGGCTGCTGTGAACGGTGGAACGCTACCATGAAAAGTATGCTTGCACGAGTTTCCGCCGACAAACCAAGTGATTGGGATCGACAACTCCCCGCTATTCTTTTTGCATACCGAGAACTACCGAACGCATCGACGGGTTTTTCTCCCTTCGAATTATTGTATGGTCGTAAACCGCGTGGTCCAATGGCCATACTCCATGATTTATTCGCCGGATCAGACACCGACGACAACGATACGCGGTCTGCATATCAATACGTTGTGGACTTGCGTCAGCGAATTCTTAACGCATGTCAGCTCGCACAAAAATCTTCAGCTGCGCATGCTAGTCTTTATAAACAATATCGTGATCAAGGTAGCCGATTGCGAACCTTGGCTGTCGGAGACCAAACTCTTGTTCTCCTTCCGGAAACGAAAAATAAACTCCTCCTTACATGGAAAGGACCTTTCAAAGTTCTAAAGAGACTTTCTCGAGTAAATTATCTTATCAAGATTCGAGGACAGGACAAAGTCTTCCATATAAATATGTTAAAGCAGTACCTGTCCGACGATGATAATCGACAGAATAATCGCCGAAATGTGGTTGCACAGGCCAATGCGGCCTTGGTTTCAGTTGACGATGATGATCCTATTAAGATAGAGAATTCAATACCCGCACTTCGAGCTTCTGAAAACACTTCGGATGTGAATATAAATCCAGATTTATCTGAATCGCAAAGACAAGATTTAAGAGATTTGCTTAACGAGTTTACTACAGTCTTTACTGATCTACCAGGTAATACTTCCTTGGTACAGCATGTTATAAGATTAAAGACGGATATAACCGTCTTTGTTAAACCATATCCGCGTCCGCTGCACGCACAGGAGACTATAATATCTGAGGTACGTAACATGTTTCACCTAGGAGTGATAGAGCGTTCGACGAGTCCATATAACTCACCCATCGTCTTAGTGAAAAAAAAAGATGATACCGTGCGTTTTTGTATTGATTATCGTAAACTTAATGAGGTTACGATATATGACGCTGAACCGATTCCCAACCAGGAGAATCTTTTTGCTCAGTTAGCTAGGGCAACGTTTTTTTCTAAAATTGATCTTTCCAAAGGCTATTGGCAAATTCCGCTTGATGAGAATAGCAAGCAATATACCGCCTTTCAGACTCCGTTGGGTCTTATGCAGTGGCGCTATATGCCTTTCGGGTTAGTTACAGCCCCTGCTACTTTCGCCCGTATGATGACAACATTGCTCCAGGGTATGAGTTCCGTATTGTCGTATTTTGACGACATTTGTATTTATGAAACCGATTGGTCGGGCCACCTCGCAGCCCTACGACAAGTTTTTATTGCTCTTCGTCGAGCTGGCCTTACGGCGAAACCCAGTAAGGTATTTTTAGGCTACAATGAAATTAATTTTCTGGGCCATACAATTGCCCACGGCGTTCAGACTCCTGATGACAAGAAGATAACTACCATCTTAAAGCTCCAACCACCTCGAACTAAGAAAGAAGTTCGTAGTTTATTGGGTTTTCTTAACTATTATAGGAAATTCATTCCAAATTTTTCTTCGCTTACAGCTCCGTTATCGGACCTCACAAGAAAGAATTTTCCTAATAAAGTGAAATGGACAACCGAATGTGCTGATACACTTCGTACCGTTCAACAATTGTTTTCCACTTCCCCCATTCTCATACTACCAGACATAAACCAAACATTTATTGTCCGCACTGATGCGTCGGACAAGGGATTGGGAGCTGTGTTATTACAGGAACGAGACGATACCTTGCGGCCATGTCTATACGCCAGCCGCAAGTTGCTGGATAGGGAATGCCGCTATGCAATTATCGAGCGAGAGTGCCTCGCTATCATTTTTGCTGTAAACGCATTTTCGAGATATCTACTTATGTCCGAATTTATAATTGAAACGGACCATCGTCCGTTGTTATTCTTAAAGACTAACAGGGCTAAAAATGCTCGATTAACGAGGTGGAGTCTTGCACTCCAGGAATACCGCTTTGTTATCCGTGCTATCCCTGGCGGTGACAATTCCCAAGCTGATATTTTGTCACGTCTGATTTAATTTCCTATTAAAGAGTGTTGTGTCTTGTATTGGGGTTGGATAGTGCTTGTCCCCCTCAATTCTAGACGGTGGATGGATTCACATTTATCTTGTTCATTACGTTATGAACCATTTTTACAACCTTTCTTTTTTTTGTGAATATCCTTTTTCCACCAGCGTCATTCCTGACTGTGACCTGAACTTCTGGCAAACCTGACGCCCTTGTCAGCGGGTCAATGAGATGAAGACATGGCAAACCAAGCTACCAGAGCTACTGCTGCCATTGGATACCACAGTATTTTAATTAACAATATATTGTGTGTGAATGTGTATATAAGCAGCAATTGTGTGTGTTGACTAAATAATTATAAGCCTATTCCTTCAGTAAGGCTTCATTATTTGATAATAGTTATACTTTAATCCAGCAGTATACAGTGATATACTCATTATTATTATAGATGTTTCTGAGAATTTTGATTGTGTGCAGTAAGAATATTTAAATAGAATAAATTCTATAGAACGTGGCATCAATAATTGTATGCTTTTTGTCCATCCAATATGCACGTTCTTAGTTAGATTTTTCTTCTCAAGCTTAAGACTCATTTTTCTACAGTACTACTTAAGCCCCTACCACAATAACTTTGAGATTTCTTGGATCTTATCGTGTAAATTTTTCTTAAAATTTTCACTGGGGTGGGGGATATGTCAGGATTAGGATTTGAATTGCCGTGCTAGGTCACGCATTGTTTATTACATGGCATCATTGATTTTGGCCAGTCCAAACGTCCTTGAACTATTCCCGTGGACAGTTTGTTTTTGTAACGCTTTTCTTAGAGATGGAAAGAAAGTGGGTCAGGATAGAACGAATGGATAAATTAACAGTGACGATGCAGTTTGCAACCCCGTAGTTTGGGTGTACTTTAACAGGGAAAGACGGGGCGAATAAGGGGTGAATAAATTCGTACATAAAACGTTTAGGGTGTAGAGACTTTGCGAAAGGTTTTGACATCCTAAGTCTGACTTTGTCTGTTACTATTAATAGAATCTATTGGCGCTGCGAGCGGAGCTCGAAGTGGATGCACCAATCAAATTTGAGCAGTCACGTGATTTGCAGAAGATAAGCGGTGACATGTTTATGCTACCTCACTCCATGCAGCGTATCCTATTCTGCGAAGGTGTCGGCTAAGGTTCAGCCAGAGGGAACCATAAGACTGTTAACGTCATGTCTATGTCCTGGATAGACAATGAAAATAACCCACAGCTCTTTTCTCCAGTTCCCTGAAATCGTTTCAGGGAACCAATCGTAAGTCCATCAAAATGATTCGAGATGATGTGAATCTGACCCTAACTTCCCAGTAGAAGTGCGACCAAAGGAATGCAAGACCATAAAGTTTTACTTGCAATTAAGATCTAGAAAGAGTGACTGATATACACATTTGTAAATTGTAATTGATGTGTCTGGATGAGGCTGGGGATTGCCAGCCCATCCTAGAACAGATCTAGATCTATCTTAACTACGTCAGTGTGTCTTGACGGTTTGATCCTTTATAAGCAGTTAAATGAGTTAATATTGTCGTCTGAGACATAAGTATATTATTTGTGAAGTAGTAGGCAGTCTATATTTCTGAAGATAAATAATTACTAAGTAAACTGTGAATGAATCAGAATGATATAGAGTCTCAAATCTCTTAAGACTCTAGAGGAGATTTATAGTTATGTATTTTAGTATTTTCATTTGATGCTGCTGATGTTGTCTTTTGATATGTAAGATAGACGAAATTGTTAGGACTTTTAGGTAATAAATTTGTGGCCCTACAAGGTCCTTGATATAACTTACTCGAAATTGTTATTAGTGTATGTGGCATGGTATGGCAGAGTAATTTCTAAAACCTCTCGATAATTATTAAAAATGCAGTCGAACACCTAAATTTATAATTTAGTAATCCCCAACGTAACACTCGAGGGCACACCCCTCTTCCAACTCGTAACACTCGAGGACCCACCTCGTAACACTGGGTTACTTTATACCATTTGACCATTCTAAAGCACGCAAAGTCTCGATACTTCAAACGGACGATGTTAGTCATTTCTGGTTTCCATGATTAAGTTGTAAGTGGTATTAACCATTTGTCTATGTAACACCACAGTTGTCAACTTCACCTCGTTTCTGTAAAACTTTCGAATATTTATACAGAGAATTAAGGTGTGCTTTTGGGAAAAAAACAAAACAAAACGCAAAATTCAACGGTTCACACCGGAAAAAGAATTGTATAATTAAGACAAATTGTTTTAAAGCCAAATGCAAAGTTTTGAAATAATCACTCAATTAGTTGAAAAAAATGCTTTAAATTGTTGAATTGTCGAAGATAAGAAAAATGACCAAAATTTGTTTCCTTTTTTTAAAAATGTTTTCCTCCAGGACCAAGTTCTTACTCCAGGTTGTCTGTTTGCTGGGTATCAGTGACCTGGTCTTCTGCCTTTCATTCAATGTGACTGATGATCAAGGCCAAGGTTTCACAGTTTCCCTGGACGATCTGGTGGTAGGTTTTATAGTCGTTTTTTTGTTTTTTGTTTTCAGGTCTTTATTTTAGAAGGTTATCTGCCCTTGGCATTTACATCTCAACTTTTTCTTGTTTTTATTTTTCTTGTTCCTGTTTCTGCGTGTTTTTGTTTTAGACTTTTGCCCGTGCAGCGGCGCCTTGTTCGGCCTGCTCTTCACGACTTCCAAGTACCAAGGTATCTTTAACATGTGCAACATGCACACGGGTCCTCCAAGTTTTTGGTCCTTATCCGAGAAGACTAGGTGCTCGACTCTACCTACCATAGACTCAGGGACAGGACCCCCCACCCCACCCCCCCCCCAAAAAAAAATTAAAAATTCCAACATGCCTGCAACGACCGGGGATCGAACCCCGTACCGTCAGCATGAGAGGCGAGCACATTGCCTCTTGACCAACCCGTGTTTTACAGTAGTTTAGCAAACAAGGGACGCTGTTTCAAGCTGGACCTCTTTGATTTCATTGATGCAGTTGGAGTTGGATTATTCCATTCCACGACACTCCTAGTCAAAATCAAGTTTTTTTTTTTTTAAATTTCACAAGACAATCAGCGGACTTACCAACGATTCCTCTAGTGTTCTGTCCCCATTTATTCACGGCATAAGCCAGAGTTCATACAGGTCCTCAAAAGTCCTTAATTTTCATAAAAGAAAAAATAAGTACTCAAAAAGTCTGTCACGAGGTGGATTTTGGCATTCAGCTACACGAGAGGCCAATCACACACTCGGACATACAAGAAAATACTAAATAACAAAAAGGGTTCCTTTAAGTCAGGCCTGCAGGGCCACAACAATTTAATCTCTTAAAATATAATAATTGTTATGAATCACTGAAGGTCATGAGCAACTGCATTTAATATTATTACTTAAACAATGATATTTATTCTTCTCTATTACTATAATCTCCCACAACGTAATCCAAAGTGGAAAGACTTCATAATTTCAACTCCTCAGCAAGTCCCACGACTTCTGAAACAATGGATGAACACATCTTAAGTTCCCCTCACTTCTAACACAATACAATTAAGGAATACATATAGGCCTATGTCATAATTAAGGAACACTGATATGTCATAAATAACTAAGTACTGCTTGACGGCCGCTCTTGGAACTTGTCTATAACTTCGTTGAAAACTAGTGCTGGACTCCTTTTGTAGGCATTGCAATAAGTTACGGTTCCTAGCATTGGTCGGTCATGTAACATGACCGAGCTTTCCAATCTCGCTTTGGTGGACTAAGGTCCGGTGCGCTCAGGCTTGGAGCTGTGTCTATCGGTCGCTCCATGCAGGTGCAGCATCATGTCACTGCCTATCTACGTTGTTCTCATGTCAGGCCTGAGAACCAAACTCAGCCGAGTCCTTCGCAAATGGATACCAATCTGCATGTGACTAAATTGCAGAGCTCTTGGGCCCACTTATATGGTATGCCGATCTACCGGTCAAATCCATACATCTGATTGGCGCAGCCATGTGAGCTCAGCCTGCAGTGTTAATAATTTATTCCTATTTCATACATTCTGCAAGTCAGATACGGCCTTGCAACTAAAAGCAAGGTCGCCCTCTAAATAGGTTAATAAAAATTAAAATCAAAAAATCCTATTAGATAGATAACTCGGCAAAAGATTATAACTCGTGTTCCACGAGAAATCAAAGGTCAATGCTCGACGTTAAGTGTCTCGCTGAAAAACTTCTGCTCACCCCTTTCCCTTACCGTTAAAAATCACGGGCCAAACTACTTTGTAATTATAGTTTACCTACACGTCTTCCTTTCCACACTTTCTCTCGATCTACAGTTTCTATGTAAAAAGAAACAACATTATTTACAACTTGCTGCCCACGAGAACAGCTCAAGGACACTACACTAGGACTGGGTGAAAAACTCATTGAACTCGATGAACTCGGCCCGTGGCCTAGCACGGCAATTACAGTACTAAACTCGTCTCGCGACAAAGTCCTTAAATTCTGAAAATGATGCCAAGGTCCTTAAAAAGTCCTTAAAATTTGTGTTTCAGTTGAAACATATGAGATTGAAATCTTCCAGTTGCACACTGGATAATTGGTACTTTGAAATAACTGAACTTTTCAGAGTGAATTTACTACATTTGAACTGTGGATACAGAAACAGTCCGTTTCAATGAGTGTTGCACACCACGTGTATAGTTGTAATATTTCTTGGTCACCGGCACACAGGTCCTTAATTTGTTTACTGTGAGTCCTTAGGAAGTCCTTAAAAGTCCTTAAAATTAGTTTTCAAGATTTTGTATGAACCCTGAAACCAACGGAGTTAGCAGTGCATGGCCCGCACCGGAGAAGTTTGATGAGCCGATTTAGTTAGATGGTGACGTCACAAAACCCAGTTTCAATGAGATCCAATTAGTTGTCTAGTGCGCCAGATCTCATTGAAACTCGGTGTCGTGACGTCACTATCCAATTTGTCGGCTCATCAAAATTAGCTGGTACGCCAGGGTTTAGTTGGTGGAATACCTGTAAAGATTAAATAAAGGATGGGACAATACTGAACTCTGGTCGTAGATCAGACGGTTTTCTCGTTGTGTTATATTTACTTGGGCCATTTACTGTATCTAAATTTTCGGTGTGTGGTTTTTCACTGACTGGGGAATGCAGATAACCAAAACAATGACGATTCAGCGAGTTGGGTATAGATAGTTGGGTCTTCTCACTAACAGTACATGTTTGCTAGGAGTTTCTGAATGCCCAAGAGATGGTAGGCAATAGTGTATTCTGATTTGCAATATGTGAGGCGCTCTAAGGAAGTGGTCCACGACGCCAAGTTTTTCAAAATTGAGTTACAGGTTATATTGTGAAAGTACAAACTGTCCGAAGAATGCACTTTATGTAAAAATGTGGAAAATTAACCAAGTTACGGCTATTTCAAGGTGGCAAGATAGAAAAAGTCACTTTTGTGAAAAACGCGTTTAAAGTTTACGTTATTTAAAAAGACCACTAGATTGGATCAGCAAAAAACGAAGAAAAAACATTTATAGGGGGAATTCATTAAAATAAGTTTGCACAGGCATACAGAAATGATCGAGGAATCTATTTATGCCGAAAACTGATATAAGACCCGGAGGTCCCTATCCGCCTATTTTTGGCTCTATCTCGAAAGTGCCGAGCGCGACATGTGGACCATTTTCCTGCAGCGCCTCACATATTCTTATCAAGCTTACAGTGGGCAGAGTTCCTTCATTTATGAGCGGGGAATGATTTACTTTTATTTAAGCACTTTGTTTGGACAAAAGTGTGGCTGTCCACTGGTCCGTGCAAAACTGGCAATGGGCCCAGGCCAGAACATGGGAAGTGTAAGCCCTCCCCACCCCCTCCCACCCCCAACACACACACACACACACACACACACACACACACACACACACACACACACACACACTTTCAACCTGTTTATTATTTATGCACCTTGATAATTATAGTGCTGAATACATTAATATATTTCTGAAATTTATCGGTATAATATGACTGGTCTTTAAAATATTCATATTTAGTGCTGAAGGGGCACTGACTCTTACCTAATCAATATGCCATTATCAATATATCAGTAACAAGGCTACCCACCCCCCTTCTTTTGCGGCCACCAATTCGGCCAGGCCAAGCTGTTCCATTCAATCAATATTCAGATGGAAACTCTAACGTCTAGTATAGTGTCATTTGTTTAGACTTGCAAATTGAATTTTCTTATGTCAGAGGAATAGAAGCGTGAAGATTCGACATATCTATATGAGGAAATAATTAAATTCAATCCTAGGTAAAAACTATGAACTCAGCATTTTTAACACCCCAGAAATACTCTTCTACACTCGCAGCAAACTCACTTTTCGTTTACAATAATGAAAACTGCAATAGAATCATACGTTTAACGATGGTCTTTCAAGTGATATAAGTTAAATGAAGACAAACTTGATATTATAATGATCTTATCAGGAGTGTTTGTTCTACGTGTTTATTCTTTCTTCTCAGCTCTTGAAACAAACCAGTGATTCACCAATTGCCTTTGTGGGTACTGGCAGCACTACTTTCAATGAAGACTCTGGCAATTTCTTCATTAAAGATTACACGAGCTCGCGAATTCCACTGAGTAACTACTCAATCAGCTGTGCTACGGATTCCTGCACCATCCACCTCAGTAATGGTGGCACTTACGTGAGTTGTTGTGGGTGCAGTGTGCCAATGGTACAGCGTTTGGCTAGAACCAAACCCCCAGTTTACCCAATTAACTAGCCAAAGCGCCCGCTCTACGAATGGTACTAGGGACATATTTTGGCATAATCAGGGCAGGTCAAGATGACCTTGCCAAGGGATAAACCTGACTCCGCCCCCCCCCTTTCCCTTTCCCGACCTCCTTCCCTCCCCCCAAACCAATTTCTCCTTTTCCATCCCGATCTCTTTTTCTTTCTCTTCCCCTCCCTTTACCGTATCTCCCCCTCCCCCATCTCCCCTCTCTCCTTCCCCTTGAATTTCCCCCTTTCTCCTCAACATCCACCCCTCTCGTCCATCTCCCCTTTCCTCCCCCTATCTCTCTGAGAGATTGTCTCAAGCCAGATGTGCTCATATTTTCTCCAAGCTTAGGCGACTTGACAAAGCTGTCAGTTCTCCCAACACCTACCCCTCTCATCCATTGCCCCCCCCCCTCCCTGACAGATTCTCAACAGCCAGATGACTCATATTTTGCCCAAGTCTAGGCGACTTGACAAAGCTGTTGCCAATTCTAAAAAAGATATTGCCACATTAATTTCTTGAAACAATCTGAATACATTTTATATTTAATTCAACAACCAATATTTTTCGCGCGCTACGCAACACACCGGTTGCTTGAACCCAACTCTAGATCTACTAGATCTAGGTCACGTTGATAACGGAACTTCCATTCGATGCAAATGCTAATGAAACTTACTTTCACACTACGAATCCTTCCAGCAATGTGTGAAGAAAGTTTTAAGAAAGTCGATGAACGAAGAGGGGGCGAAGTAGGCAAAGAGCGAGATTTTGGACCACACTTTTTGATTCTACAGTGGTAGTCGAGGAAAATGGGCCTCCATATTGCGGCAAAAAAAAATAATCGGAAGTAAATCTATATAATAAAGCTGCAACAAAACCCCTAATAGTCCTATGGACTGGGAAACTACACAACGCACCGACCTGAAATTTGGCACAAAGAATTGTGGGATAGCGAACATTGTTCCTACCGCTATACACAAACAAAACCGTTTGTTATTTCTGAATTAATCGGTAAATGCGGTTATAATTAAAGACTAAATTCACGAGAGCGTTTGATCCGAAATTTACGATCAATAAGATATTGGTGTATGATTCTAATAATAGCCCACTTCCACCTACACATGACGTTATCACTTCCAGCCATGTGTTCACTAACAAACAAACTAACCCGTGCTCAAATCATTGCCATTAACGGGTGCTGGCGGGACGTGCAGGATGTCAACGCGCAAAGGGAGAGCAGTAAAACGTACCTAAAAACAAACAAACAAACAAAAATAAAATAAAGCTAAAGGAACAGGCAAAATGAAGCAGGTCCATAATAATCACCCAGAACTGAAACTAATAAATCGATTTATCCCGGGCAGGCCGGGCAACTCAGCTACTATATTAATAAAGACCAAAGAGTTTATAATAAACCTAGAGGTAAGACTCGGTCACGTCACATAGCCGCAAATAGAAAGCCCGGCAGCCATCTTTGCTTACGGCAAGCGATTGCAAACACGTTGTCAAGGCCAGTGCTAATGAAACAAATTTTTGTCGGAAGGCCTCAGTATTTTATTATTGTTCATTCCTCTTTAGAGATGGAGGTTAAAATTTATCCCTACATTTTGTATTTTGTCATAATTCATAATGTTCGTTTTTTTTCTTTTGGTGGGATTACATTTTTAAAAATTTTCGTGGTTCACCCAATCCATAAATTAAGTCTGCTCATTACTACTGTAATTCCAGTTCAAACAATCTGAAAGATCGTATTATTTTAGGCTTGGATTTGTTTACTTTAGCCGTACTGTCTAGGTCGAGGCAGGCTTGCCGTAAGTTGGCCGCCATCTTTACTTCACCTACCGACGACGCCACGCGGAGACTTGCGTAGCGCTAGTCTGACCTCTAGCTATATATAACCTCTTTGATAAAGACTGACTTTTGTCCAAAATGGATGTGTTCACGTAATTTATCGTAAAAAAATTGTGGCAGTACACGAAATTTCATAATTTTTGATTGCGTACTCGCGAAATTTTAGCTGCTTACACGTTTACTTCTAGCTCCATTTATAGTAAACTATTATTCTATCATATCTGTGTTTTTGTTTCACAAATCCTACCTTCCTCAGATAAAACTGCGACTCTTTTCGGAAAGAGGCCAGCCTCTTGTTCTTGATATCGTGGACAGAAGCGACAACTTTGACCGAGGATGGTTGCGAGTGGTAGCAGAAGCTGATGAGGAGATTTACGGTGGAGGAGCTCAATATTCCTATCTAAACCTACGACACAGAGACGCTAGAGGGGAAAATGTATTTCCCATCTGGACCAGAGAACAAGGTAGGTTTTGCAAACGCCACAGTCAGAATGTGGCAAAAAGATAAAGTTGGATATTGCAAAGCCTTGCGTAAGATATAATACAGATGTGATGTGAGAGAGGATTTAATATTCTAAATAATTATAACAAACACAAAATTTTTTAGCAACTTGCTTGGCATTTATTCTCTAATCAAAAGGAAAATTCTTTGATTTCTAGGGGGCCTTAGCCGAAGGCTGTTGGCCCCCACGACTACCGAAACACAACACACTAGGGCCGAGACAACACTACCTCACTAACGTGCACCCATGGTCATTTTATAAGGATGATCAAACAGGTGGGCAAGACCAAGGATGGTCAAGCTGGCCGAAAGGGCCAGACGTGCGGGCGGAATCTTTATGTAAGATAGCCGCTCCTCTGTGACCTTGACCTAAAGGGACGGGGTGTGTGAAAAGGACCACCCAGTAGGTGGAAAACCCAATGGAAAACCCAATGTGGAAACTGATATTATAACACAGAAACGATATACAATGTAGTAAAATGCAAAGGAAAAAGAAAATCAGCTGTGATTTTTTTTTATAACTATGGTGTCAAGTCACAATGACACGGGTTGTGTCCACTTGACGATGGACAGTTTACTGTGATGGTCAATTGTCAGGACCTTGTGAAGTTTTCAGTCTATTAGTAATTTATGTGAGTGAGCTGCTGTCTTTACCAACCACAATGGTGTTTTTATGCATGTGGGGATACAAGCCAGAAAGCTGGCGTCAAAGGCTGCAAAAGTTTGGTACTTTAAAATCCACGATCATGATTTCAGAGTCATAATTGGGCAAAAAGAAAAGGTTGTATGTTGCGAAACCCCGCGTGAAAAATAAAACCCAAACAGTACAAAGCAAACTATAGAGAAGACAGAAAATACACAAGATTTTCGGCTTTCGCCTTTTTCAAGTGAAAAAAACAACAACCGAACAATAAAAGACTTCAACAGGAACGAAGTGAAACAGTTTACTTGGCTGCGAGTTCTTTCTTCGTTAGCAGCACCAAAGCACGTCCGTCCGCCAAATTGTTGTATCGAAGCTCTGTACCAAATCGGTCACTTTCCCGTGATGGTGATGCAGTTAATTCTGCTATATAACTTTATCTACTTTGTGTTTATTTTTCTGTTGAACGGCCTTGAAGTCTTTGGCCTAAATAGGGAAACATTTTGTCAAATGGTAGAAAAAGAGAAAAGAAAACGGGAACTATAATGGAACTAGCAACGTACTGAACAGAATTAACGCAATTCCATAGAGATCCAAACGCTAATGTTTAATCGAGGCAATAGCCAGGGACAAAAGCAAAGCCTTAACATCAAAACTCGCAGCGATCTGACACTGCTCCGAAACAAATGATTACAGACAATCAGAGACCTCACCTTACAGAGACGGATTAATATGCAGATGATGCTTCTGCCAACAAAATATTAACCCCAGCCTTGTTTACAGCCAGAAAAGTTCAAGAACTGCATGATGCAAGTTTCATGGTTTGCTCAAGGGTTACCGTCCTCCCCCCTCCCCCCCCCCAAGTCATTTCCATGAGCTTAAGATTTCATTTTTCATATGGTCGGGATCCTCTCCAGTTCAATTTCTTCACGATGTTAAAGCTACACCTCAGAGAATAGAGGCGAGGGGAAGGAGAAGTCACTGTGGCAAAAGCGACCAGGATGTCTCGTGTTGAGATCTCTTATTCTTCTCTAAACGCAGTTATTTTGTTGTTAGCTGGTTGGTTGGTTGGTTGGCTGGATTGCTGGTTGGTTGGTTGGTTGGCTGGATTGCGGGATTGTTGGTTTGTGGGTTGGTTGGCTGGATTGCTGGTTGGTTAGTTTGTTGGTTGGCTGGCTGGAGTGCTGGTTGATTGGCTGGCTGGCTGGCTGGCTGGATTGCTGGCTTGTTGGTCGGTTGGTTCGATTGCTGGTTGGTTGGTTGGTTGGCTGGCTGACTGGCTGGCTGGCTGATTGTTTGGCTTGTTGGTTGGTTGGCTGGCTGACTGGCTGGTTGGCTGATTGTTTGGCTGGTTGGTTGGTTGGCTGGCTGGTGGGTTGGTTGGCTGATTGGTTGGTTGGTTGGATGGCTGATTGGTTTGTTGGTGGTTGGCTGGCTGGCTGGCTGGCTGGTCAGTTGGTTGGTTGAAAGGTTGCTTGGCTGGTTGATTGGTTGGTTGATTGGTTGGTTGGCTGTTTGGCTGGCTGACTGGTTGGTTGGCTGGTTGGCTGGCCGACTGGCTGGTTGGTTGGTTGATTGATTGGTTGGCTGGCTGGTTGGTTGATTGATAATGGTTGGTTGGTTGGTTGGTTGTTTGGTTGATTGGTTGGTTGAATGATTGGTTCATTTAGTTAACGGAATGATAGAAGTGTTAATCGCATCAAACATGTAATTTTAGTGAATTAGGTGAAAGTATTAATTGCAGTGGTTGTGAAGATCCCTTGGGCTGGAACTATTTTATCATTTCATCAGGAAACACAAGTTCTTCCCACACTCACATACTTTGAGCAACATATATGCCCATGACTTGGGCGACATGATGATTTATCCATGAACATTCATACACTCGTGTAAGTACATTTCATGTTCGTGACCGAACTGACGGGCTCTCAACTATGGATAGTCAATCACTCAGAACTATTCTGATGGTGTAGGCGGCTCATTCGGAGAGCCGGGTCCTGACGTTGGTGTTGGCGTTTTATTAATGGCAGCTTGAGACACCGATTGTTTCTTCAGGAAAAGACTTGACGCGGATGACTCCTCCAAACGGATGCCCACGATACTTGATCGATGTCTCTGAGTGCCGCCCACGTATATCCATTCCGGGTCCTCTTCGTCGACCCGGTCCTGGACTTTCAAAACTCGAGTTTGACTCTTTGGAACGACTTGCATGCCCGATGTTAGCGCCGTTTCACTCTCACTATCTCGAAACACATCAAAGTCCACGTGTTCCGGTGAGAGAGTTAACCAATCCGCAACCTTCACCGTTACCTCGGTTTCATCCAGAGGCGTCAGACGAACCAGCAACTGCTGCCTCAGAGCTTCTCTCTCCGCTTCCTCGAGATCTTCATCTTCATCGTCTCTGTCCAGACAAAGTTTATCAAAGAGCCGCTGCAGAACTCCTTGCTTTTCCAATCGCAAGATTTCGTAGTATCCGCCCCTGAAGCGCCTTTTGATGAACAGAAGCGGTACCTCTCGGTTGTTCATGCCAGACAATTTCCACAGAAAGTCTTCGACCTGAAAAATATCACAATAATAATAATAATAATAATAATGGTAAAAAAAGCTCGCGGGATTTTTAACAAGACCTAGGGCCGCTCATGCAGCTTGCCTGAAGTTTACAGATGTCTTCCTTTGACTTGTAGGTTCTCGTTTAGATTTGGAGTCTTCAAATAGTGGTGAGGTAATTTTCTTTTGAGTTTGCTTTGTGTCACTAATTTGGTCCTCCAATCGTTTTTTTCCACAAACACATTATTGCACATGCTTATTTTGATCTAGTTGAAGCACCCGGCGTCGTTTTGTTTTTAAATATGGTTCCAACGAATTTCAAATCAAATTGATTAGCATCACAAAAAGAGCTTGCAAACCTACCTGTGGGCAGTCAGTTCGTCTGTCGAAATTTATCCACTCATATCTGTCGTGGGTGAGACCTTTGTGGGACTCCACTATTGCCTTACAAACTCTCCCTTCCGGGGAGTAGTTCTTACTGAACACGACGATCTGTGGGTGGACAGACATTGGAGAGGTGACTGCAAGGTAAACGCAAGCATATGAAGATACGCATGTGTTACTATACTGAGAAGGACTGAAAGGTATATAGGCTGCTGGGCAAGTGCTGGGTGGAAGGTATATTACTACTGAGCAAGGGCTGGAAGGTATATAGGCCACTGCGGAAGGGCTGGAAAGTAAATAGGCCACTGGTAAAAGACTGGAAGATACACAGGTCACTGGGAAAGGACTGGAGGTATATAGGCCACTGGGAAAGTACTGGACGGTAAACAGGCCACTGGGAAAGGACTGGAAGGTATGTCGGCTACTGAGGAAGGACTGGAAGATATGTGGGCTATTGAAGAAAGACTGGAAGATATATTATAGGCTATTAAGGAAGGACAGGAGGGTATATAGTCTACCGCGGAAAGACTGGAAGGATATAGGCTCCTGAGGAAGAACTGACTGGATAGTATATTACAGGCTATTGAGCAGGGGCTGAAAAGTACATTATTAGTTATATTACTGAGCGAGGGCTGGAAGGTATTATGTACAGCTTAGCGAGAACTGGGGTACACATACTGAACAAGGATTGGAAATTAAACAGGATACTGGGCAAGGATTGGAAAGTATATAGGCTACTGAGCTTCGACTGGCTGGAAGGAATAATATAGGCTATTGAGCAAGGCCTGAACGTATATCACTACTGAGCTAGGACTGGGACGTTTATAGGCTGGAAGGTCCATCTGGAATGTACAACTGGAATGTACATACTCAGTAGGCAAACATTTGGGAAGAAGAGAGCCGGTCGAAAGGGGAGTCCAGATGCAAAGATAATGCAATGGCATTGCTTTGGGAAAAAGGAAATGCACAACATTTTAATGCATGTCACTATGCTAATAACGAAATGTTTCTGTTCAGCGTGGCTACATCGTAAGACCGACGTACTATTGGACCTGTTTTATCTTATAATCAAAAGGAGGGCCCTGAAAAAAAGTAAAAATAAACATTGAATGAAATGAATAAACACCGAATATGGGAGATTAGTTACAATAAGTGTTAAACTTTGGTTTGATAGTTCAAAGAATTCAAGGTTTATCAGAGACATTGAATGAAATAAATAAGCACCGAACATAGGAGATTAATTACAATAAGTGTCATTTAACTTTGGTTTGGTAGTCTGAAGAATTCAGGGTTTATCAGAAACATTGGATACACGAGATAGAGTTTATTTTGCAGAAAAGTGGATTCTGTGATATGAAACTCAAATACTAATCGTATGTTTCATTATAGCCGTCACGAACACACCAACCTTTTTCTGCTTTAATTTGGCTTCAACGAAAGGAATTGCGCTTCCCATTGACACTTAGTTTGCCGCAGGTGGGTTTCAGAACGGAGACCTTTGAAAAAGTTGCAGACCAGGACTGGACGCTGAGTATAGATTTTCACAAGAAGAAGAGGTTTTGATTTCAGATTTCCCCCCTTCTTTTACTATTTCGTTATCTCGGCAGTGTTTGGAGCAATCTTTTATGTGATTTAACTTCCTCCAGGACCATACAGAAAAATAGCAATGACTGTGAAAGAGTTTCCTGATGTCGAAGTGGTTAGTTCAAACCGCAGAGTAAAACTAAAAGAAAAATTCAGAGCTTGCAGACCTTTCTTCAGAGATGGTTCCGTAGGTCTTGTCCATTCTATGTTCATTATGGTGCACTGTTTCTTGGATGGGAAATCCCAATTGCGCACTGTCAATAATTTCTTACTACAATGGAGCTAAATATCATAAAAACCACAGAAAAACTGTGGGGTCGCAGCAGGGCTATAAGCAAAGTCAAAATTGGGCAAAAAGAAAAGGTTGTATGTTGCAAAGCCCCGCGTGAGAAATAAAACCCAAACAATACAAAGCAAACTAAAGAGAAGACAGAAAATACACAAATTTTCGGCTTTCGCCTTTTTCAAGTGAAAAAAAACGAACAATAAAAGACTTCAACAGGAACGAAGTGAAACAGTTTACTTAGCTGCCAGTTCTTGCTTCGTTAGCAGCACCAAAGCACCTCCGTCCGCCAAAAGCATGGGAAGCTCGAAGTGACGCATTTGGTTAGTAACCAAGATGAAGGCGCCATATTGAGCTACAGGGTGGGTATGAAGGCACCTAAAACTTCGTGAGAACATGACCACAAATTATGAAACTCTGTGTACCGCTTCAGTTTTTGATGATGAGTTACGTGGACATCCGCGTTTTGGACAAAATTCAGTCTTTCATGTATGTATTATTTATTCACCATTTTTTCTAACCGCAAAATAGACGGATTTTCGTCGAGTGTCGGTACAAATTGAAAAGTACGACCGGAAATTGCGTTCTACGCCACCCATCACACATTGCTGGCCGAAAGCCACCTTTATCATATCTCGAAATATCATAAAAACCACAGAAAAACTGTGGGGTCGCAGCAGGGCTATAAGCAAAGTCAAAATTGGGCAAAAAGAAAAGGTTGTATGTTGCGAAGCCCCGCGTAAGAAATTGTATTGTTTGGGTTTTATTTCTTACGCGGGGCTTCGCAACATACAACCTTTTCTTTTTGCCCAATTTTGACTTTATCATATCTGCGTATTCTGCAAGGAATTGTGGCGTAAGAAAAAGACCTATTAGTCTTTGCATCGAATCCAAGTGTCGTGATTAAATGTACATATGCACCTGGGCTTGATACAAGGACAATTTGCAGGATTTGTCATGCCTGGGTCGGCTAGTATCGTTAATGGATGTTTCTACCTACCGAACCAGGGGTAGGAATTTGGGTATTAACCGTTTAGGTCCGGTTATTATTTTTTTTCAGTACATCACCATAGCCATTCTATATTCTAAATGTCACGAGCAGAGTTATGGTCTTGGGGATCTAGTGACTGCACGAGAGGCAGTTAACTCACACTCGGACACATACACACAAGAAATCATTAAATAACAAGAATATATGCTGTCAGGCCGGACGGGCCATATTATTACATAATATTAATATATGAAACAAAAGACAATAGAGGTATATTCAAAGCAAAAAATTCCAATTACTAACTTAACCTAACATCTTTATGCCACTATGTTCCCTATCAAAGGTAATGCAATTAATAGCCAAATGGTATATTATAAGAAACAAGATATTAATCTCACACTAACAGTTGAGTCGCCGCTGGCCAGACGCCAGGCAAACTCTCCAGAAATAATACCAGATTCTCAAGGTACACTGAAGGCTATAACAGCCCAGTACATTCAAAGCCTACAGAAGCACAAATTGGCTTGTAGGTAATTAAACAGATTGTACATATAATTCTCTACAGGTAATCGCTCTAATCTTCATATCAAAATCAGAGGGCTCGAGTCGTAATGATTCACAAGCTAACACTATTCAATGAATTTCAACGTTACACGATGTTTTATACTATCCAACTACCCGGCAGGGCTGGTCCGCTGGCAAAATTAGTTCAGCAATCTCATTGGCCGAAACCCCCACCATTTTGAATGTAGGAATATAGTCTGCACTATTCTACCACCCAGTTAACGTGCAAAAACTTGTCTAGTCATAATTAACAATGTCAACTATCCCCACCTTGTCTCACCCCTACTCCTTTACTTCTAATCACGCACATTAAAACCGAAAAGCGTGAATCTAATAGTTTAACTTTGCAATTCCTTACTCACAAACAATAATTCGCGAGGACCGTTCAAAGCCACCAGCCAATTTCTCATGGCCCTGCTAAACAAACAACTCACGCCCCGCGTGAATTTTAATTAACTAGACTCATGACACTAAACTATATTAGAAATTTGAAATGTGGCATTTTCAATGGCTTAATCCATTTCCTGGAATTTAAATATCTGCGAGCCAAACTGTAACCACTTCTTTGTGGCTGCTGTAAAACCTTCAGTTTTGGAGTTCGTAGATAGAAAAGTACAGTAAGCCTTGTTATTGCCAACATCGGACTTAGACAAATAAAATAGACGGTATTCGAAGAAAATCAAATGACTACACGCGTATCGAAATTTAATATTTGTTTCAACCAATCTTTTGGTCATTTACAGTAGAAAATATCTATCGAAACTCCTGGGAGAGTATGAGCCCAGACACAGGATACCGAAACGAATCAATTCGCCATATTCCATCCGTCGACTTGCGTGCGCATCATCGATGCCAACAATACAACAATTCCCCCTCATAATTGAACAGAAAATAGTAGAACTCACCGTATTTATACGCCCGCAATTCGTGGACATTTAGTGGGAGAGGGAATGGCTCGTCTCGGTCTTCTGTGTCTCGGGTGTAACTATGGGAGCTCTCCAGGGGAAGAGTTGTAGATCTACAGGGGACAAGCTCTTCAAGGGAAGAGTTGTAGACCCAATCGCGACAAGTTCTTCATAGGAAGAGTTGTAGACCTACTCGCGACAAGCTCTTCAAGGGAAGAGTTGTAGACCCACTCGCGACAAGTTCTTCATAGGAAGAGTTGTAGACCCACTCGCGACAAGTTCTTCATAGGAAGAGTTGTAGACCCACTCGCGACAAGTTCTTCATAGGAAGAGTTGTAGACCCACTCGCGACAAGTTCTTCATCGGAAGAGTTGTAGACCCACTCGCGACAAATTCTTCATAGGAAGAGTTGTAGACCTACTCGCGACAAGTTCTTCATAGGAAGAGCTGTAGACCTACTCGCCACAAGTTCTTCATAGGGAGAGTTGTAGACCTACTCGCCACAAGTTCTTCATAGGAAGAGCTGTAGACCTACTCGAGACAAGTTCTTCATAGGAAGAGCTGTAGACCTACACGCGATAAGTTCTTCATAGGAAGAGTTGTAGACCTACTCGCCACAAGCTCTTCAATGGAGGAGTTGTAGACCAATTCGCGACAGACACGTGACTCGCTCCCTGCCTTCCTTAGGAAAAGACATTAGGCTATAGCTCATCACTCGAACTGTATAAATCCATTAGAAACCATTATGTTCACCAAGTATCAATCTGATGCTTTCATCAATTTCATTTAATCATTGATAATCAAATTTTTTACTTAATCATTGATAATCAAATTTTTTACTTAATTATTGATAATCAAATTTTTGATAATTGTTGATATTTACGTAGTTTTATGATCAGCCAGAGTGTTTATCAGACATTGATCCAACTCTTTTGCAAAAGACACTGGCTACAAAGCATGTCTAAAAAATTATATTGCGTGGTTTCCCTTTCGATTCCCAGGTGTGGGTCGAAACAAGAGCACCCAGGTAACATTCATCGCCGATACTCAGTACAAGGCCGGTGGCGATTACCACACCACATACTTTCCTCAGCCTACCTTTGTCTCATCGAGACGATATTTCTTTCATCATGACGCCTACAACTACGGGGTATTCGATTTCAGGTAATCTTGAGTTTCCACATTAGAACATAGGCAGTTGTTGGACTGGGGCCATCTCACAAAACAATGACATGTAAAATGGAGAGATTATAACGAATGGATTGTCAATGGAGCGACTGTTGAAGCCTGTGAAGCTACTGAAACAACAGAAGGAATGCTGACGCGGATGAATAATTCCGAGCAAAGGAAAGCACCAGTGTTTTTGAAACATGAATTATAACACCTCAGATTTTAAATTTTGCATTGTTTTGTTTTTATAGTCAACAGCTACTCTAGATCTAATCTGAAAGCTATCTAGGATTGTGCAGTGATGACGCTGGTTACAAGTTCTCTGGAAAACAGGATTTCCTTGAGTTAGAACGTGTGGATGAGAATCTATAAGCTTGAAAGCTCCATCCCTACCACTCAAAGACGATATACATTTTCCAGTTTTTTCCAAAGATACCAGATACCATAAGATGAAACAACTAACGCGTTTAGCGTGCACAGATTTTGCACCCCCACCTAGCGGCGAGTGCGCGGACGTCAAGAACAATGCCGTCTTTCACTAAGCCATGCAGGGAAAGAATTGAACTTTATTCACCATCCAGCTATCCCTGCAGGCTTTGATTGAAGTCACTTATTTTGTAATTATAACTTCAATCACTGCAGGAAAACTCTGGCCAATTTTTTTAAAGTCGCAGTAGCACTGTAACGAATCCGCACCATTAATTTACCATCATATCAAGCATTCTTTTCATGCCACGCGCCAAGGACTCAGACCCGAATCAACGGGCGAACTAAGTGGACGATTTATTATTTTTTTTTTGAATTGCGAAGAAGAGAGTTGTCTCATCTTTTTCCATCTAGTTTCCTTAGTCTTACTCCCCTTGTAGTGACCTCTTTAGTGTCATTAAAAAAAAAAGGTCCCTCCTAATTTCATTAAAAGAAAACTGAAGTGGGGATTTTGATGAAAAGTTGGATGTTTCTTACCAGTCGTCATTTATTTCCCCATTATTATAAGTCAACCTTACTTTGTTTTGTGAGGGATATTTAGAGAACCATCTGAGCATCCAAGTTTTGAATTTGACCTATTGACTAGATTTGATATAGTTATCTTAGAGTAAGCCTAAACGAATTACAAACCTTCTGAAGAAAATTGTCTTTATTTATGCTGGTTTCATATGTACGGAAACGGCACCGGAAACGTCAAAAATCCGTCAAGCGGTAAAAAGAAGGAACGTTTCCATGTATGCGGAAACGGCGTTCACCTGCAAATGAAAATATTCTTTCTGTTTCATTACTTGGCGGATTTTTGACGTTTCCGTTTGCCGTTTTGGTTTCCGTACACATGAAAACCCAGCTTCACACATTGATTTGTTTTGTTCTTCTGTGGATCTCCAGTTTCCCAGATTTTCACGAGATCTTCACAGTGGGAAAACCCGGCAAGATTTACTTTAACAAAGCGAACAGCTCCGTAGGCGTGGTCAAGTCACTGACGTCATTCCTGGGCATGATGCCCGATTTGCCAGACTGGATACAAAGTGGCGCTATTTTGGCTGTCCAAGGTGGAACTTCAAGGGTGCGTTTAATTTGCTGTCAGTGTTAAATTGGTTACAATTGTGTGCTTGATAATGGGCATTTCACCAATACACATTCCCAGATCAGGCACTTCCGTAGCAGCACTGCGTAATGTAACCGCGTCATTAGTGGGAGACAAAGACCAATAAATTATCCCGAATTAGCAAAATATTGAAATAAGATAAAAATCTGTAAAGTTTCAGCACGACTTAGCACAAAAGTTAAAATGGAGCAGAAAAAAATGTTGTATGTCACTGTCACAAATCCCAGACTGGGAGATGTAATAATTATAACACGACAACAACCACGAACGAACAAGTATAACACCTAACAAAACAACCCATCAGGGAGGCGCTATTGAGAGAGTGTGGTGTGAAAGAATACTAGTGTGTCATTAAGACCCTGAGTGGAGGGCTGAGGCCGAAGCTGGAGATAATCTTTCTCTTAAATCAACAAGGTACTGAAACACTGAAATTTGCTCATCGTCTCCCGATGATGGCAACGTCATCATGTCCCGAAGAACATCAGTTGGACCCCTAGGACTACGACCATACATCATTTCAAAAGGAGAGAATCCCGTTGACTCCTGCCGTACCTCCCTATACGCGAATAATACCGCAGGGATATATCTATCCCAATCCTTAGGGCGATCAGCAGCTACCTTACGCAGCATCGACTTTAGCGTCGAGTTTAATCTTTCGCACATGCCATTAGCCTGCGGATGATAAGGGGCGGTAGTGATGGGTTGTATGCTAAATAAGCGAAACAATTCCTTCATCATTTCCGAAGTAAATTGCGCACCCCTATCAGATAAAATCTGTTCCGGAATTCCCACCCTAGCGAAAATTCCAAACAGCGCTTCCGCGACTGCCTCAGACGTTATGGTCCGAAGAGGAACCGCCTCTGGCCATCTCGTAGCATTACATATGACCGTTAAGAAAAATCGATTCCCCCTATCGGTAGCTGGGTGAATGGGGCCAACAAGGTCTATTGAAACCTTTTTAAACAGTTCCGAAACCGTGGGGATCTTTTGAAGAGGAGCCTGGGGTGTACGACCCTTATGCGTCGTCTTTTGGCACGCACTGCACGTCTTACAATACACTCGTACATCTCTGTATACAGACGGCCAATAAAAATTTTTCAGAACTCTTTGCTTGGTTCTAGCACTTCCCATATGATCCGCTAATGGAACATCATGGGCCAGACGCAATACTGTAGCAATTAACGACCGTGGCACGACGACCTGCTTTTGAACGGAAGCCACTGTGACGTACATACGGAACAGAATGCCCCCCTGGACAAAAAAGGACGATGACCCGTTTTTATATTTCCTCGTTTTCTCCGTTCGCGCCTCCTCAAAACATGGACTCAATGATGGGTCCTCCTTTTGTAATGTCGCCAAGCGCCCTGGTGTGATATCCAGGTTGACCGCTGGCGTTGCCAAAGGTCTAATCTTAGTCCTATCACGTACCTGTCGACGTGTCTCGACTGCGGCACAAAAGTCAATACCTTTTGATTGTGACCATGCCTGCACATTCTCCTCGGACGGGGAAACTACCCGAGATACATTACCAATGATGAGCTGGGCGCCTGGAAAACAACCAACGACTGCTTCGACTTCCTCGCTAAGGAAAGGTGTATCTATCACTATTCTTGCCATGGGTAATTTCTCAATGGCCCCCGAAAATTGGATGCACGGGACAGTCTCACCTGTAAGCTGTGAATCCCGAATGCAGTCCCTATGCACTCCCACAACGGTAGATCCTGTATCTCGTAAAACCGAGACCGGTTCGTCCCCAACAAACCCCGGATAAACCCTAAGACCACCTCCTGTATGACATGAATTTATAACGGGGATCTTTCTCCCACAAGGTAAAACACCGGAAGATAATAACTTCTCACAACTGGGACACTTAGAATACTGTCCGCCTCCGTTGTCCGATGTAACACACGCGGCCGTATGATGAAATTTATTAGGGGAACATGGAGTGGAGCTACCGTGATTACCCTCCACGTTCGCCGCTATCCTACCTGCAGGACAATTTACCCTGATGTGACCTGCTCTTCTGCAGTTCCAACAATCCGCGGTCCTACAATCGCGTGAAAAATGACCTATGCGTCCGCAAGTCCAACATTCCGCTCCCTGTGCTCCGCTAGCCCTGGGTCCCCGTGACCCATCGCGACCGGAACTAAAGTCCCTATGCCGTCGGTCATCGGCAAAGGTCACAAATCGCCCTCGGCCATTACCGCGACCTAGCCCTCCTGCTCGGTCAAACTTACCGGATCCATATGCAGGTGATTGGTGATACCCCCTACGTTGCCCCTGGGCTTGCCCGTTATAGGCACCACGCTGACGCGACCTATCGTTATGTCCTGTCGGCGACCCCTCAACCACGGCGACGTAACCAGCATCCTGTACGTACGCCCTCGCGACTGGTTTGGACGGATGTGCCGTACGGTATGCTTCCGCCAACTTTGACGCCTCCTGCACCGTCGCGGGTTCGTTTTCTTTCAGAAAAGCCACCAGATCTTTATGGCACGACGCGTATAGCTGGTCACGGATCATTAGGTCTTTTAAGTTAGCAAAATCCGCGCCCACATGCGCCAAGTCTACCCAGTTCGCGAAATATTCTGTCAATCTCGCGACGAAGGCAGCAAAGTCCTCCCTGGTATCCGCACGTGCTCGCCTAAACTGCTCCCGGAAATATTCCTCGGTACGCGCAAATCGGCGAAGCAGCAAAGACTTCAGCTTATCGTAATCATGTACGTCTTCGCGCTGTAACTCTTTAAAGTAGGTTAACGCTCGCCCCTGGAATAAGGATGCCAGGTACGTGGACCATAATTGCTTATTCTCCCCCCATTGCAGTTGTGCATTCAGTTCGAACCTGTAAAGGAAGGCGTCTATATCGTCCTTCCGGTCGTCGAACGTCGGCAGCTTAATCCGAACACCACTTTTGTTTTGCCCCTGCCGCTCAACTGTTTCCGTTGGCGCATTCTTCTTGATTTCTAATTCCGCGATTCTTATTCGCGCCTCTCTCTCCTGCTGGTTATCCCTAGCCTCTATCTCCTTTAACTCCCTTTCCTGCTCCTGAGCCTCTTTTTCTCGCTCTCTATCCTTAGCACGCTCATCGCGCAATTCTGCCTGCTGCTCTTTAATCCAGCCGCGCAGCTCCTCTCCCTCAAGGCCAAGTTCCGTACCCAATTTCATGAGCTCACGGAGATCCGCCATTTCACGGATTTATTATGATACAATTTGAAATACAATTACCGTCTATGTACTTACTATACACGACGTATCCCGAGACCTGAAATTATACCACTACAAAAACAAGCACTATTTCCAAATGCAATTCAGAACATACCTAACTGAAAATTCTATAGCCTACTCTCTAACTAATTCTATGTTTATAAAATGTATTGCACTATTAAATAACAAAAGGGAAAAGAAAAGACAAGAATGAGGAACTTCAGAAGATGGACCACACGGACATCAAAGACAACGAACCAGACTAAGACAAAGACTTCTAAAAAAAATATAATGGGAAAAAAAATATGCAACCTAACTACGCCGATTACACTACAAGGTACGAACAAGAACAGAGTCCGAAAAATAGAACGTATCTACAGATAGGTAAGAAAGAGGGACAAGAGAATACGTCTTCCTGCAGAAACAGAGAAGAAAGCGACGCTACAACTAAACAATAACAAAGCCCTACAGAACTGTTCACTGTGATGAACGAAGTTCCAAGTTTACCACACCTTTTTTAAAGGATAAACTAAGTTCAACACAGCAAACCCGCGCCACCGCCCCTATAATCAATTACAACAAAAACAGCAAAACAGAGAAAAAGACAGATCAAAGGGACAGCCCACAATCCAGGGCACAAAATTTCAATTTTACTTAACTTTCAACTTTTTGAGTCTAACTCCTCCCTTAATCGGAGCTCTGGCCGCTTGACTTTTCAAGCTGGCACACACACTCTCTCTGTGAAAATTCAATCACACATTAGTACATATTTATAGCAATACATGCATCAATACATATTCATAAATATACATAAATTATACCATCATGAAATTTCCATTCATCCCACGAACAAAAGACAACAGCACGAATTCCTAGCACAACAGAAAAACAACTAGATATGACGAATACACAATGTCAAAATGACTACAGGTAACTAAACGGACGAGTGTCACAGCGGACGAGCCCCCAGTGTCACAAATCCCAGACTGGGAGATGTAATAATTATAACACGACAACAACCACGAACGAACAAGTATAACACTTAACAAAACAACCCATCAGACTCACACATTTATTAAACATAAGATAAAGATAGAATTGCAATGACATACATTATATTCTTCAAGTTAACTGCCGTCCACGGCCTTCTTGCGTAAGCACACTTCCTCGGGTCCACAACCCGGTAATTACCTCTAAAGACACTTCGGCCTCAGCCCTCCACTCAGGGTCTTAATGACACACTAGTATTCTTTCACACCACAGTCTCTCAATAGCGCCTCCCTATGGCAATAACACCTTAGCCTCCTATAGCACCTCACGTGGCCATAGCACGTTAATACTTCAATTCACATGAATATCTCATTCGCACAGTAATACATCCATGTCACAGTAGTACATCTTTGTCACGAGTGGAGTGAGTGCAATTAAGGGGATTGCTACAGAGCGGGTGTAGAGTAAGAAAGGCTCACAGTAGACAGCAAGTTAAGCGTGCTGTTGTGAGTAGTGGGGGCGGGGTCTGAATGAGGCGAAAGCGCGGTATTACTATCACTGCAAGTTAGAAGGTCCTACGGATCGGACCTGTGAATAAAAGCCCATCGGGCGGACATAAAGGGAAGCAGTCGAGAAGACTAGTGAGAGTCTTTCCAGTTATGACTGGTATGTAGAACGTTGATTGATTATTATGATTGATGTATTATATTATATTCGTCTATTACCATGATGTGAATAAGTATATGTGAGGAATGTGGAAGTCCTTGATATTGGATATAGCAATGTGCGCCACGAGCGATAGATGAAAGTGAGTTCATGGATCTGTAGCGCGAGTGAGTAGTGTGTACTCCGATGGAAGTGTGTTACCGTAAGATGTGTGGTGAGTGAAAGGTGAACTAGTGTGTGTACGTTTCATGGGTTGTAAGGAGAGGTGGAGTGAATAGAAATGGTAGGGTATTATACCAATGTAATATTATTCTGTAGGTGTCGGGGACGGGCCGCAGAGCCACCTCGATGAGCACAGGGGATAGGCCAGCATAGGGCCGGAGGCCACACATAGGCCAGAAGTGAGGCTGTCAGTGCAGGACAGTAGAGGCACATAAAGTCGTGGCAGTCAGGCCACGGACAGGGACGTAGATATGAGAGTGAATGAGATACTATATTGTTGCCATGTTGATAGGCTAGTGAACTGATACTATGTTGTTGCCATGTTGATGGCTATGGAAATAATAATGTGTTATTGCCCTGCTGAGGTGCTAGGGGAGTGCTAAGGTGTATGACAATAGGAAGGTGATGTTGAGAGACTGCGGTGCCAGTGAATCATTAATGTACTATTAAGACCCTGAGGGGAGAGGCTGAGGCCGAAGTGCCTTTAGGAGTAACTACCGGATTGTGGATCCGAGGGAGCGTGTGTGTGAGAATAAGGCCGTTGTACGGCAGTCATTTCAATAATATAATATATGTAATTGCGCTATTATATGTATAATTATGTTTAATAAATGTGTGAGTCTGATGGATTGTTTTGTTAAGTGTTAAACTTGTTTGTTCGTGATTGTCGTCCTGTCATAAACTATTACATTTCCCAGTCTGGGATTTGTGACATTGGGGGCTCGTCCGTTGTGACATTGGGGGCTCGTCCATTGTGACTCGTCCATTTTCGTAATATTTAGTTGTAGTTAGTTAGTAGTAGGTATTTGTGCTGTCTTTGTTCGTGGGATGAATGGAAATTTCATGATGGTATGATTTATGTATGTTTATGAATAATAATATGTATTGATGCATGTATTGCTATGAATAGGTATTAATGTGTATTTAAACTTTCTGCAGAGTGTGCGTGCAGCCTGAGGAGACGAGCAGCCAGAGCTCCGATTACAGTGGGAGAAGTTTTACTCAAAATTTCAAAAGTTAAGTGAAAGTCAAAATTTTTGTGCCCTGGATTTTGGGCTGTTCCTTTAATCTGTCTTTTTCCCTGTTTTTGCTGTTTTTGTTGTCGTTATAGGTTATACGGGCGGTGGCGCGGGTTTGCTGTGGTGAGCGTAGTTTGTCCTCTTCGGGAGGTGGGCTAATCTAGGAACTTCGTTCATCACAGTGAACAGGTCTATAGGGACCTGTATTTTTGTTTAGATTGTGCCGTTCTATCTTCCTCGTTGTTTTAGGAAGACGTTTCTCTTGTCCTTCTTCTCCCTATCTGTAGATACGTTCTTTTTTTTCAGACTCTGTTCTTGTTCGTACCTTGTAGTGTAATCGGCGTAGTAGGTTGCATTTTTTTCCATTATAGTTTTTTTTTGTAGAAGCTTTGTCCTAGTCTGGTTCGTTGTCCTTGACGTACTTGTGGTCCTTCTACTGTATTTCTTCATTCTTGTCGTTTCTATTTTCTTTTATAATTAATAGTGCATACATTTTATAGATATAGAATCAGTTGTGCTGTAAAGGTAAATTTCTGAATTGTATTCTGAACTGGGTATTGTTATATCTGGTGTGATCTCAGGTCTCTGGTCGTATCGTTAGTGATCATACCGACAGGTTGGTCGTCTTATAATAGATACCATAACCATAAATCTGTGAAATGGCGGAACTCCAACAACTAATGAAGTTGGGTAAGGAACTTGGCCTGGAGGGAGAGGAGCTACGCGGCTGGATTAAAGAACAGCAGGCAGAAATGCGCGATGAGCGTGCTAAGGATAGAGAGCGAGAAAAAGAGGCTCAGGTAAAGGAGTTAGAGGCTAAGCAACAGGAAAGAGAGGCTAAGGCTCAGGAGCAGGAGAGGGAGTTAAAGTTAAGGGAGATAGAAGCTAGGGATAACCAACAGGAGAGAGAGACGCGAATGAGAATCGCGGAGTTGGAAAGCCAAAAGAATGCGCCAACGGAAGCAGTTGAGCGGCAGGTACACAATAAAGGTGGTGTTAGGATTAAGCTCCCTACGTTCGACGACCGGAAGGACGACATAGACGCCTTCCTTTACAGGTTCGAACTGAACGCACAATTGCAATGGGGGGAAAATAAGGAATTATGGGCCACCTACCTGGCATCGCTATTGCAGGGGCGAGCGTTAACTTACTTTAAAGAGCTACAGCGCGAAGACGTGCAAGATTACGATAAGCTGAAGGCTTTGCTGCTTCGCCGATTTGCGCGTACCGAGGAATATTTCCGGGAGCAGTTTAGGCGAGCACGCGCAGATACCAGGGAGGACTTTGCTGCCTTCGTCGCGAGACTAACGGAGTATTTCGCGAACTGGGTAGACTTGGCGCATGTGGGCACGGATTTCGCTAAACTGAAAGACTTAATGATCCGGGACCAGCTGTACGCGTCGTGCCACAAAGATCTGGTGGCTTTCCTGAAAGAGAACGAACCCGCGACGGTGCAGGAGGCGTCTAAGTTGGCGGAGGCATACCGTACGGCGCATCCGTTCAAACCAGTCGCCAGGGCGTACGTCCAAGATGCTGGGTACGTCGCCGTTGTCGAGGGGTCGCCGGCAGGACTTGGGGACAGGTCGCGTCAGCGTGGTGCCTATAGTGGGCAAGCCCAGGGGCAGCGTAGGGGCTATCACCAATCACCGGCATATGGATCCGGTAAGTTTGACCGAGCAGGAGGGCTAGGTCGCGGTAATGGCCGGGGGCGAGTTGTGACCTTTGCCGATGACCGACGGCATAGGGACTCTAGTTCCGGCCGCGAGGGGTCACGGGAACCCAGGCCTAGGGCAGTACAGGGAGCGGAGTGTTGGACTTGCGGACGCGTGGGTCACTTTTCCCGCGAGTGTAGGGCCGCGAAGTGTTGGAACTGCGGAAGAGCAGATCACATCAGCGTGAACTGCCCTGCAGGTAGAATAGCGGCGAACGCGGACAGTACCTCCAGTCCATGTTCCCCAAATAAATTTCATCATGCGGCTGCGTGCGTTACATCGGACAACGGAGGCGGACAGTATTCTAAGTGTCCCAGTTGTGAGAAGTTATTATCTTCCGGTGTTTTACCTTGTGGGAGAAAGATCCCCGTTATAAATTCATGTCATACAGGAGGTGGTCTTAGGGTTTATCCAGGGTTTGTTGGGGACGAACCGGTCTCGGTTTTACGAGATACAGGATCTACCGTTGTGGGAGTGCATAGGGACTGCATTCGGGATTCACAGCTTACAGGTGAGACTGTCCCGTGCATCCAATTTTCGGGGGCCATTGAGAAATTACCCATGGCAAAAATAATGATAGATACACCTTTCCTTAGCGGGGAAGTCGAAGCAGTCGTTGGTTGTTTTCCAGGCGCCCAGCTCATCATTGGGAATGTATCCCGGGTAGGTTCCCCTTCCGATGAGAACGTGCAAGCATGGTCGCAATCAAAGGGTATTGACTTTTGCGCCGCGGTCGAAACACGTCGACGGGTAGCGGATAAAGATAAGATTAGACCTTTGGCTACGCCAGCGGTCAACCTAGATATCACGCCAGAGCGCTTGGCGAGATTACAAAGGGAGGACCCATCATTAAACCCATGTTTTGGGGAAGCGCGAACCGAGAAAACAAGGAAATATAAAAACGGGTCATCTTCTTTTTTTGTCCAGGGGGGCATTCTGTTCCGTATGTACGTCACAGTGGCTTCCGTTCAAAAGCAGGTCGTCGTGCCACGGTCGTTAATTGCTACAGTATTGCGTCTGGCCCATGATGTTCCATTAGCGGGTCATATGGGAAGTACTAGAACCAAGGAGAGAGTTCTGAAAGATTTTTATTGGCCGTCAGTATACAGAGATGTGCGGTCATATTGTAAGACGTGCAGTGCGTGCCAAAAGACGACGCATAAGGGTCGTACACCCCAGGCCCCTCTTCAAAAGATCCCCACGCTTTCGGAACCGTTTAAAAAGGTTTCAGTACCTTGTTGATTTAAGAGAAAGACTATCTTCAGCGCGCACTATAGCACAAGAAGCTTCTGGTATCGCTTCGAAAAGAGCAAAAGACTATAAAGATAGAGGGTCCAAACTGAGAATTTTTAAGCCAGGAGACAAGGTTCTGTTGTTGTTACCTACGGACCATAATAAGTTATTGATGACATGGAAAGGCCCTTATGTTATTGAGCGAGTTGTTTCAAAGGTAGATTACGCTATCCACATTGATGGAACGAGTAAGGTTTTCCATGTTAATATGCTACAGAGATTTTATGAGAGACCAGAGTATCTGTGTGCACAGACGAAACCAGAGGAGAGTGTCTTCTCTATTGCTTGTACGGGGGTCGTAGACCAGTTGGACTGTGACGTAAGCGACACCGAGGCGCAGGAAGAGTTACAAATTCAATTGCCGGAGTTAACTGCGACACAAGGTTACAGGGACGTAAAAATTAACCCTGACCTTACGAGTTCAAGGAGTAGGGAACTTGAGACCCTGTTAGCGTCATTTCCGGATGTTGTTACGGATTTGCCGGGTCGCACTACGGTGATCCAGCACCAAATAAAGTTGACTTCGGATAAGCCAGTATTTCTTAGACCGTATCCGCTGCCTTTTTCTTCGAGAGATAGAGTCATAAAGGAAGTTGAGTCAATGTTGAAGTTAGATGTGATAGAACCATCAACATCGCCGTATTCATCACCCATCGTCCTCGTGAAAAAAATTGATGGATCGGTGCGGTTCTGTATTGATTTTCGAAGATTGAACACTATTACGGTAGGCGATAGGGAGCCTATCCCGTTCCAGGAGGAATTAATAGCTTCATTAGCCGGGTCCACGTGGTTTTCCAAGATTGATTTAACGAAAGGGTATTGGGAAATCCCGCTTACTGAGGAGTCTAAACAATACACGGCGTTCCAAACGCCCATTGGATTATTCCAATTTAAGGTCATGCCATTTGGGTTGGTAAACGCGCCAGCGACGTTTGCACGATTAATGAGATTAGTGTTGAAGGACATACCTAATGTCGTGTCATTCTTTGACGATATAGCATGCCATACGTCGACATGGTCTGATCATATTCAGACACTAACAGTAATTTTTCAACGATTACGTCATTTTGGGTTAACGGCTAAACCCGCAAAGATGGATTTGGCATGTCCAGAGATAGTATTCTTAGGACATATCGTGGGTAGAGGTGTTCAGAGACCTGAAGAAACAAAAATTGACAAGTTAGTAGGGTTGCAAATCCCTAAAACAAAGAAACAAGTCAGAAGCTTAGTGGGAATTTTAAATTATTACAGAAAGTTCATTCCAAATTTTTCCTCCTTGTCATCTTCTCTTACTGACCTTACTAAGAAGGGACAACCCGATAAGGTCCAGTGGACGTCTGAATGTCAGACAGCATTTGATAATTTGGTGACAGCGTTATCATCGTCACCCATTCTGATATTACCCGATTTTCGATCTAATTTTATCCTCAGAACGGATGCGTCGGACTCTGGTGTCGGCGCTTGTCTTCTACAGGAGAAGAACGAATGTCTCCATCCTGTATGTTATGTCAGTAGGAAGTTATTGCAGAGAGAAAGAAAGTATTCTGTGATAGAGCGTGAGTGTCTTGCCATTGTCTGGTCCGTCCAGAAACTAGGACGTTATCTCATGGGACGAGAATTTTGTATCCAGACAGACCACAAGCCACTGACATTTTTGTCGAAGAATCGTTCGTCCAGCCCACGCTTGTCTAGATGGGCATTGGCTTTGCAGCCGTATACCTTCGTTATTCAACCAATTCCAGGAACCAGCAATCATATCGCCGACTACCTTAGTCGAGCCTAGGGGAAGATTTCAGGAGCTTATACATCGGAGGACAGGAACATTGACAGGATCTGTGTGAATGAGTCGACTTTAAAATATTGACATTATAAATATGATATGAAGAATGGTTGATAGGTTGAATGGTTTTTGATTCGGTATTAAGTATGGTGGTTAGTTAGCTATTCATGATGTGACACATATATGCATATTTCAGGCCATATTGATCCCCATATTTTCCCCTGATTCCGGTATTTTATATACTAGGGGAACTGCTAGGTCAGTTTTTTTAGTGTACGTATTGCTCACGCTCACTCGTTGACAGTCATCTTGATGCGATTTGAAATTAATTGCATTAATTTTTTTGGGGTGGGGGATGATGTCACGAGTGGAGTGAGTGCAATTAAGGGGATTGCTACAGAGCGGGTGTAGAGTAAGAAAGGCCCACAGTAGACAGCAAGTTAAGCGTGCTGTTGTGAGTAGTGGGGCCGGGGTCTGAATGAGGCGAAAGCGCGGTATTACTATCACTGCAAGTTAGAAGGTCCTACGGATCGGACCTGTGAATAAAAGCCCATCGGGCGGACATAAAGGGAAGCAGTCGAGAAGACTAGTGAGAGTCTTTCCAGTTATGACTGGTATGTAGAACGTTGATTGATTATTATGATTGATGTATTATATTATATTCGTCTATTACCATGATGTGAATAAGTATATGTGAGGAATGTGGAAGTCCTTGATATTGGATATAGCAATGTGCGCCACGAGCGATAGATGAAAGTGAGTTCATGGATCTGTAGCGCGAGTGAGTAGTGTGTACTCCGATGGAAGTGTGTTACCGTAAGATGTGTGGTGAGTGAAAGGTGAACTAGTGTGTGTACGTTTCATGGGTTGTAAGGAGAGGTGGAGTGAATAGAAATGGTAGGGTATTATACCAATGTAATATTATTCTGTAGGTGTCGGGGACGGGCCGCAGAGCCACCTCGATGAGCACAGGGGATAGGCCAGCATAGGGCCGGAGGCCACACATAGGCCAGAAGTGAGGCTGTCAGTGCAGGACAGTAGAGGCACATAAAGTCGTGGCAGTCAGGCCACGGACAGGGACGTAGATATGAGAGTGAATGAGATACTATATTGTTGCCATGTTGATAGGCTAGTGAACTGATACTATGTTGTTGCCATGTTGATGGCTATGGAAATAATAATGTGTTATTGCCCTGCTGAGGTGCTAGGGGAGTGCTAAGGTGTATGACAATAGGAAGGTGATGTTGAGAGACTGCGGTGCCAGTGAATCATTAATGTACTATTAAGACCCTGAGGGGAGAGGCTGAGGCCGAAGTGCCTTTAGGAGTAACTACCGGATTGTGGATCCGAGGGAGCGTGTGTGTGAGAATAAGGCCGTTGTACGGCAGTCATTTCAATAATATAATATATGTAATTGCGCTATTATATGTATAATTATGTTTAATAAATGTGTGAGTCTGATGGATTGTTTTGTTAAGTGTTAAACTTGTTTGTTCGTGATTGTCGTCCTGTCATAAACTATTACATTTCCCAGTCTGGGATTTGTGACAATCTTAATAGCACATTCACAATCATATATACATCTCTGTCTGTGGCCAGACTGCCACGACTCATGTGCCTCTACTGTCCTGCACCGACAGCTTCACTCCTGGCCTATGTGTGGCCTTCGGCCCTATGCTGGCCTATCCCCTGTGCTCACCGTAGGCGGCGCTTCGGCCCGACCCCGGCACCTACAAAAATAACATTACATTGGTATAATACCATACCATTTCTAATCACTTCACCCCTCATTACAACTCATGAAGCGTACACACAATAATTCACATTTCACTCACCAAACATCTTACGGTAACACCTCCACCGTATTACACCCTACTCCCTCTCGCTACAAATCCATGAAGCTAACTTCCATCTATCGCTCATGGCGCACATTGCTATATACGGTATCAAGGACTTCCACATTCCTCACATATACTTATTTACATCATGGTCGTAGACGAATATAATACATCAATCATAATTATCAATCATCGTTCCACCTACCAGTCATCACTGGAAAACACTGTCACAATCTCCCGACTGTTCTCACTCACGTCCGTCCCCTGGGACCTTCTAACTTGCAGTGATAGTAGTACAGCGCTCTCGCCTCATGCAGACCCCCCCACTCACAACATGCACGCTTTTCATTACCCGTGGGCCGTGGGTTAACTTTACTCTACCCCCTTCCCCCGTAACTACTGAGCCCAGCTCACCTGCTCGTGACAGTCACAACGTCCAGCTTTAGGGACTGCAACAACAATCAAACAAATAAATATTCCAAGCAAAAGAATTAAAAAGGGAAGAAAGGTCATTTCGGACTCCAAGTCCTGCTTCAGGTCAAATCATCCTTAATGTGGTCTGGAATATAACACGATATAAGTCGTATCCCTGATTTTGTTACTGTTGATTTTCTTTTGCAAATCAACACATTCTAACGGGCTCTATATTAATAAGTTCTTTTTTGTTTCTTGCATTGTGCCCCTTTTATGCTATGGAAACCGTTCATGTATGCATAGTTTCCTGTCATATTACTGTAGATCGTTTTGTGTGGCACCTTAACTTTAAATTTCCTGCAAACCAAAAACTTATTTGATCTATGTCTGAAGTTCATAAAGAACGTGCATTAAATTGGTGATTTTAGGCAATAGTATGGTCATTGTCATTGAATATTTGATAGATTTTTGGGTCAAACGGAACTTTGTTTCCAAAGTGGTTTTTGTTTATCATGTATATGTTTTCTGAACAGATGTTGTCCAAGTACCAAGAAGCCCTGGACCACCATATCCCTGTAGCTGGACTGTGGATTCAGGACTGGTCAGGCAAAATAGATACACCTTTTGGCAAGCGAGTGCACTGGAATTGGAAATGGGACCCCACTTGGTACCAAAGTAGGTTATCCGCATGTGTTTAGTTCCATCTAAACAGCTATCTCCCTTGACCTAGATCTAGGTAAGTCACGTTTTAAGTGAGATAAGAACTATTTCTACCGCCCCTGTGAACAGAGGTCAAAGTTGTGACTAGTTCGGATTGTTTCATGTGTTGGACGTGACTTTACAATATCACACCGAATCTGTTATAAGGCCATTGCCAAATAAAACAGGTTTATGGGATATTGTGTTCAGGTATGGCTGAGTCTTGAGCCTGGATATCAAGAATGACAGTATTCGTGAGTAAAGTCGTCAGACAATTGTGATGGGGAACCACATACGAGGCTTAAACTTTCATTTGTATGATTAATGTCTATTGGAAAGGCCGACATATATACACCCATTGATCATAATATCTGAACCAGTGTTTCACGACCACTTTTGACCCACGCCCCACAACACTAAAAAAACAATCCACAAACCTTCCCCCCAACATGGTCGGACGAGGCCAGTATACAGGATATATCCCAATGCCCCATTCTGAAGTCCCATGCCCCACCAAAATAATGCCAGACCCCACCGATGGGGCATGTGCCCCACTTTGAGAAACACCGATCTAAACATTTATCTGCCTCTTACTAAATGAATTATCGTATTTCTACCTTTCCATCTTCCACCAAGTACAACCACAATCTGTTTTCAAGCCATGGACCAGCCTCCCCCTTCCCCCCACATCCACGTATCCTAAATTTTATCCATTTACTCATCCACCCACGCAGATCTGGATACAGCTATCCAGAATCTATCATCAGCCGGCGTCCGGGTCCTTGGTTACATCAATCCTTCATTGAGCACTGACGGGGATCTGTATAAAGAGGTAAAGCTCATCTGGTCAACATAGAGAAAGCGTCTGTCTTGTGCCAGTTTTTAGTTCTTGCGCATTTAAATGATTAAAGTTTAGATTATCAGATTTACACCTGGGCCCTTTGAAAAAAAACAAAAAACAACATTAGTTGTTCAATACAGATGTACTGACATAAAGCAGAAACGAATGAGACATTCTCTTTCTCTTAAGGCGATTGGGTTTTGCTCCTATCTCTGTGTCTCCTGTTATGAGGCGGCGCTACTGAAGTCTTAATCGGGGTTTCCATATGTACGGAAACGGAAACGTGACGTAAACGTCAAAAATCTCTCATGTAGTAAAAAGAAAGAGTATTTCCATGTGTAAGGAAATGGCTTTCCTATAAAAATGAAAACATTCTTTCTATTTCATTACTTGAAAAGTTTTTGACGTTTTCGTTCCCGTACAAGTGAAAACCCAGCTCAAGATATACATATAATAATGTAATTTCATGATTTGTTCTGGTGCTAGTTCCGATGTGTCTGGTTATGAAAATCTAATTTTGATTACAGTCAGGAGTTGTTACAGAGCGCCTCTCATGTTCGCTTTGTACACGGGGTTTCTGACTTGTGTGTTTGTTTCTGTGCATGATGGTCTGGTGTTTATCTGACTAACCATGGATGATTGAGCAAAGAGTCAATTATCAATAAATTATGAGTCATGGGCACTTGAAATGGTATGGATATGACAGCGCGGGATGTCCCGGCACTGTCTTTTCCGTGGGCTGTTTCACTCGACGACACAGAAGTGAGTCTGTGAAATTTAAAATTTACTTAGTCCTGCGCCGGAAGTTCTAAGACCATAGTTTGTTTTGTTCTCCAAAGAGTTTCAGTTCTTCTTTTTTTTTTTTTTAGAAAACAGCCAATCTTTGCGACTGCCCATGCTTGCCTGCCCCGCCAAAAGAAAACGAACTTCGTGAATGCCCATGCCTAGCCGCCGCGCACTAGGGGGCAGAATTACCGCGCAGAACACTACAGTCAACATCCTAGTTTTGGATGACGTAACTGAAACAAACCAATGGCAGCTGCCAGCAGAAATATGGCGCATTTGACATTCCATACTTCACGTTTATGCAAATGTGTATGACATGTATTTAAAGAAACATGATAACATATGAAAACGAACGCACTTCAAATTGTGGTCTATTCAAGTTACAAAGAAGAAAACTGAGAGTTCAGTTTAATGGATGCCTGTGCCCGTATGAATACAATTTCTTGTGTTAACACCAGTCAACGTATTTACTTTAGTTTACGCATTGATTATGAATACGGCCACTGGTCTTGCCATAACACGTTCATTTCTGTAACAAACAAAATAAGAAGAGCACAGGGGTAAACGTCAGTTTTTCACAAAATGAAGGTTTTGAGAAATTTGCTTTGTGAAATTTGAAATTCCAATGGTTGAAAAGACGATGCCTTATCTAAATCTGCTGCTGGACAGCGGTTGTTTTTCACTTAATCGGTATGAGAGGAACAAAGCTCAAAATATTAGCTAAGAGCTGAGGGAGGTAACCCCATGAAAATCGCGTTTTGTGACAACTGACGTTCTTCCCCCTGCAATCTTCAAACTGTTCTTCTGTCTTTCTAAATACAACGATGCTGTCAGGATATTATAATGAATAATTTAATTAACTTCGTTCTCCCCTTATTCCGTTTTCTCCTTCTCCCCTTCCCCCAGGCTGCATCCAAAGGTTACCTGGTGAAGAACAAAGAAGGGAACGTTTATTTTGGCAGGTCGCTTTCCATTATTTACGGAGCTGTGGATTTAACTAATCCAGCTGCATTTGCATGGTATAAAAATGGTAAGAATTCCTACGAAATTCGAAAGCGTTTTTCCAAAAACTGGGTAAACAAAATTTTGCACGAGTTATGGCCCCTTTCAGATAGTCATTCAAAACTGGTGTAAGACGCGGTGTAAGTGTTCAGTTAAACTTGCCATATCTCGTCTCTGTCGTCGGATAAAGCAACTTTTACGGATAAAGACGGGACATAGCAAATTTTACTTGAACACTTACACTGCGTCTTACACTCATTTTGAATGGCTATCTGAAAGGGGCAATAACTCATGCAAAAGTTTACTTACCTAGTTTTGGAAAAGCGCTCTTCAAGTACCCACTGCCTGGTGTGTGTGTGTGTGTGAAGGGGGGGGGGGGGATACAGTTGATAAACTGCATGGAAAGTTCTACTGAGATTGAACAACTAGTCAAGATTTTTACAAGACATTCCCGCACACAAACAAAATCAAATCATATTGTTTCATTGTTTCCAGCATGCACCCGATAGCACTTGTGATAAACACGTGAAGAACGACAGCAATGACCACCACAAATCTGTCCAGCATTATGCATAGATATTGGGGGTGTCTAAAAAATGCATACACAGTTTGAATATTTATCTAAACAGTGTCAAATAAGATACACCCGAGATTTATAAATAAATTAAAAAGGATAGATAAGTACTTACAGGACTTATCGCATGTTTAAACTGGCGACCGTTCTGGGTCAGAGACAAATGACAACGTAGTTTAATAGAGGCGCTAATGACATAAAGTAGTTTATTTTTGGGTTCACCTATTTTTTTTTTGAGACATCCCGTATTGGTGCATCACGCCCGAGGGGAATGGGCTGAATGCTATTGGTTGTAGAGATTCCTTCAAAGTTTGACATTTTTATCATTATTATTGTCCCCTTGCAGTCTTTTTTTCTTCTATGAATCTAACTGATCTTTAGAGATGAGTATCTTGTATGTCCTATATTCTTTCATGATATAAAATGAAAGATTCAACTTATTTGAGTGAATTTATCATGAATGCAATACATCAGTTGCTTGCTGATTTTTGTCGGCAACCAACTTTATTACATTTTCACTCATTAAAGGTTAGGAGAAACCACCAAGTTTGAATAACCAGGGCCCATCTGGTTGTCCAGTTACAGAAAAAAAAAGCGACCTTTTTGAGTCAACATGACCCACGACCGTAGCTTAGGGTTTATCTTGACCAGGGCCGTATTAAGAGCTTTAGAGGCCCGAAGCTCTCATACGATTTTGGTGCCTCCATATACTGTATGAATATGCAATTCAAAGTTCGCTTTATTTTGTTTCTGTTTGAAGAGTTTTCTCCTACTTTTTTCAATCGCTAAGTCTTTGATCAGATCTTTTTTGTGGACCCTGGTTCAGCTGCACCATTTGCAGTTTGACCCATATGGTCCATTGTAAATCCGGCAATGAAAATATTCCGTGATACCGCCCTTCCCTTGATGCCCTAAGCATGTACTTATTTTTGCTTAATGGTTAATCCAGCAATGATCTTGACCTTTTGTCTCCTGTAGTGATCAAGACCAACATGATAGATCTAGGCCTGGGTGGTTGGATGGCGGACTTTGGCGAGTACTTGCCTGTGGATGCCGTACTGTTTGATGGACGAAGTGGTCTAGAGGCACACAACGAGTGGCCCGTGCTGTGGGCGAAGCTGAACAGAGAAGTGGTGGAGGAAGCGGGAAAATTGGGAGAGGTCGTCTTTTTCTCCAGGTCCGGCTTCTCTGGTAAGTGGCAAATTGTACAATCCCAGCAAGTAGTCCCTACCTAGAGCGGTGTGTTTCCTACATCAAACCAATGGTGGCACGCAAAGATGTCTTAACCATCGGATCTGAGTAGGAACGAGGTCATTCCTATGAGAACGCTTATGGATTGACGCTGGGTTGTTGGCTGAGATTGCACTAGTTTGTTGCCGTTTTTCCATTTCCTCACGGTCATAACACAATTGCCTAAGTCATGTGTTGGTGCCTTTGAAAATCACAGAAAACTGTTTACTTCGAACATAGTGGTAGCTGTTGTTAGGACAGCGTAGTATTTACATAGAAAGCAATAGGCGAAGAGTGAACGCAACTCGGTATTTTCTCTATTTGGCTTTGTCATTGGACTAGGCTCCCCTAACAACATTCTGAAATGGTGATTTAGGTAGATGTGGGTTTTCATTTAAAATCTCACAGGTCAACGAAACAAAACAGTGTAACTGTTGAATGGTGCAACGTGATTGTCGGATTAAGGTAAGCATTTCATCTCAAAACACCGAAAAATGACTTAGGCAATTGTATTATGACCGTGACGATTTGCAAGTTCATACTTTTATCGTCAACATTGATACAACACCAGGCTATACCCTCCAGACAATACTATCAATATCTATAAAATCCTCTGCTTTTTTTTTTTCATTTCTACGAAACACAATATTGAAACACTTCATTTTCCTGCAGGAATCAGTAACTACACCACACTCATGTGGACTGGTGACCAAAATGTGGACTTCTCGCTGGCCGACGGCATCCACTCCAGCATTGTTGGGTCACTCAGCATGGCCATGAGCGGGGCAGGATTGGCGCACTTTGACATTGGCGGCTACACAACGTTTGGTCAGTTTGGACTCAGGAGAACCGAAGAACTTCTCCTGCGCTCGACAGAGCTGGCTGTGTTTACACCTGTCTTCAGAGCTCATGAAGGTGATACATGCGCATTTTGTAGTTCACAGTACCGGTACATCATCAAAATTTGATTACAAGACGATGCTCATGATTAAGTAAATTGCATTCCATAATTCCTACAACTCCACCCACTCTAAATTATTGCTTTATAGAAAACGTTTTCATAATGGTGAGTGTTTGGTTTGGCAAGTTTTTGTTCTGTTTATTTGTTTTTTAACGAAAACAAGAGTGACAGATGGCTCAAACTGACTTTTGTAAAAAAGAAAACAAACAAAAAAACTTACGATATCAACCTGGAAAGTCACGACCAACGTGTTTTCCAACCCTAAGTTCTTTGTTTTTCTAACTTCCTACATGCAATGAAGTCATCTCCACAAATACACACGAAAAACGTACAGTGTGCTTGTGCTCAACAGCCGATCTGATCATTGTTCAACAGGTAACCAGCCGGAATTTAACGCTCAGTGGTATGAAAATGGCACAATCTCCGCATTTTCGGTACAAGCTCAGCACTTTGCTTTGCTCAAAGAGTACAGGTGGGTGTTACAAGTCAGACCCTATGATTGTGGCGTGAATGCTTGGGATGATGTTGTTGGTGACCAGTGTTGATGTTGTTGGTGACCAGTGTTGATGTTGTTGGTGACCAGTGTTGATGTTTGTCAGGGTTAGAACTTGAATTGCCGTGCTGGGTCACGGTTTTGTTTATTTCATGTCATTGATTTTGGCCAGTCCAAACGTCCTTGAACTGTTCCCGTGGACGGTTTGTTTTTGTAACGCTTTTCTTGGGGATGGAAAGAAAGTGGGGCAAGATGGAACGAATGGATAGGTTAACGGTGACGATGCAGTTTTCGACCCCGTGGTTTGGGTGTACTTTAACAGGGAAAGACGGGGCGAATAAGGAGTGAATAAATTCGTACATAAAACGTTTAGGGTGTAGAGACTTTGCGAACGGTTTTGACATAGTTGAGTTACTTTGTCTGTTACTATTAATAGAATCTATTGGCGCTGCGAGCGGAGCTCGAAGTGGATGCACCAATCAAATTTGAGCAGTCACGTGGATTTGCAGCAGAAGATAAGCGGAGACATGTTTATGCTACCTCACTTCCATGTAGAATTTCCAGCTACGAGGGTGGTCGGCTAAAGGTTCAGCCAGAGAGAACCAACAGACTGTTAACGTCATGTCTATGTCCTGGATAGACAATGAAATATTCCACAGCTATTTTCTCCAGTTCCCTGAAATCGTTTCAGGGAACCAATCGTAAGTGTTGTCACCATGATTCGAGATGATGTGAATCTGACCCTAATTTTCCAGTAGAAGTGCGACCAAAGGGATGCAAGACCATAAAGTTTTACTTGCAATTAAGATCTAGAAAGAGTGACTGATATACACATTTGTAAATTGTAATAGATGTGTCTGGATGAGGCTGGGGATTGCCAGCCCATCCTAGAACAGATCTAGATCTATCTTAACTACGTCAGTGTGTCTTGACGGTTTGATCCTTTATAAGCAGTTAAATGAGTTAATATTGTCGTCTGAGACCTAAGTATATCATTTGTGAGATAGTAGGCAGTCTATATTTCTGAAGATAAATAATTACTAAGTAAACTGTGAATGAATCAGAATGATATAGAGTTTCAAATCTTTTAAGAATCTAGAGGAGATTTATAGTTATGTATTTAGTATTTTCATTTGATGCTGCTGATGTTGTCTTTTAATATGTAAACGATAGACGAAATTGTTAGGTATTTAGGTAATAAATTTGTGGCCCTACAAGGTCCTTGATATAACTTACTCGAAATTGTTATTAGTGTATGTGGCATGGTATGGCAGAGTAATTTCTAAAACCTCTCGATATTTTATTAAATGCAGTCGAACACGTAAATTCTATAATTAACCATTCCCATATAACACGAGTCTAGTAATCCCCCACGTAACACTTTCGTAACACTCGAGGGCACACCCCTTTGGTGAACTCGTAACACTGGAGAGGGACCCTTAAAGAACCTTAGATAACGCCATGCCACTTAGATAAATTATTTAACACCTATTGTATTTTTTATTCCATTATTTCATATTGTACTGTTGTAATATTATGTTTTCAGGTCTTTTATTATAGACTTTAAACAATTTGTATTAATCGAATATTTTGTATTTCAATTTCATATGGTGAACTCAACATCCCATTGACCCGTGGACACCGGCGAGGGAACCCTTTCACCTTCCACATCTACCTCAGACAGAAATACAGTTTTGGGCTTGGAGCTATGGATTGAGGATATTTAACATCTGAATTCCTCAAAAATAAAGATAAGTGATCCATCTATCTAACAGTCTTGGGGAGGGCGACGTACTTTCCGCTCTGTGTGTGTGTTCCAGGCCATTTTACTATTTATTATATGTTTAGTTTAAGTGCGGGAGGTTGGTTGGGATCATAGGTTAGCATATCTTCTTTGCCATTACGAAGGATATTGGAGGCCTTGGTGGCTATGTAAAATAACTCGGGGGGATTTGCTTCTCTGTGAATAGTTCTATTAGGGATCCATTATTCGTATAGATTGTGGCGTTCTTTTCCTTCCTCACTTTTCTTTAGGAAGATGTCTCTCCTGTCTTCTTCTTAAACTTTCTGTAATATAAGTTAGGACTTGTAGGGTCTGTTATCGTTCGTTTTACTTGTCAGTATACGTCCTGTTTATTGTATTTCTTTTTGCTTATTATAAACTTTAAACTACTATATTGATATTGCTATGTTTTACAATATATGCCTGAAGTATTTCACGTGCTAAAACCACGTTGAATTTTAATCTGGATTATTGACATTAAGTGAATTATTAGAACCCGTGCAGTTAATACTGCCAGTTCTGGGTTAGTGTGATATAACCGATCTCGTTTTAACATTGACGAGCCCCCGAGAGGGCAGTACTAGGCTGCTTAGGGAGGTGACTTTTGAGTAGCGATGCGTGGGTGAATATTGGTGTTATTTTCGGCTGTGCGGCCGCCCGAGGAGCAGAGTTTATTGTCTCATGGGACTTGTTCGTATCAGTATTGAGGTAATGTCATTATAAAAGACACGTTGTATATTGAGAAGAGAGAGATATTGCTGATTCGTCGCGTTGAGAGAGATATATTTTTTGCAGTGGGTTTAACAGATTGATGTCACTGCTTCGTCGCGTATTGAGAGAGAGAGATTTAATGCAGTGGGTGTAACAGATTGATGACACTGCTATTTCGCGTTGAGAGAGAGATATATTTTTGCAGTGGTAACAGAGGACACTGCGTGTTCGCGTTTTTGAGAGTTTTTTGCAGTGGTAACAGAGGACACTGCGTGGTCGCGTTTTAAGTTGTCGAGAAGAGTCGATTTTTTTTATATACCGATTATGTCTTAGGCTGTCCGCGTTCTGTGGACCAGCTAATGTGATGCCAGATATGACTATATACCGAGATGACTGTGACACTTGACGTGTGCATGGCTTGCGTAAAACGCATTTAATTAACTAGCTATCGCCTCGTGCCATCTCATCTATACCGGATTTGATACGGAGATTAAATAAAATAAATCATATTGTTATTAAATTGAGAAAGTTCTATACTATTGTTGCATTTAAGGCAGCACCACGCGAATTTGGAATGTAAACGTTAAGCTAATTAACTTTTCGTCGTTTTGGTTGTTTCGGCTTCATTATACGGAAATTCGTTGTAAAAAGTAAGACAGGCCAAAATTTTCATTACTCTATTACAGAGTCTGTCTTGTATTGGGGTTGGATAGTGCTTGTCCCCCTCAATTCTAGACGGTGGATGGATTCACATTTATCTTGTTCATTACTTTATGAACCAGTTTTACAATCATTTTTTGTGAATATCCTTTTTCCACCAGCGTCATTCCTGACTGTGACCTGAACTTCTGGCAAACCTGACGCCCTTGTCAGCGGGTCAATGAGATGAAGCCATGGCAAACCAAGCTACCAGAGCTACTGCTGCCATTGGATACCACAGTATTTTAATTAACAATATATTGTGTGTGAATGTGTATATAAGCAGCAATTGTGTGTGTTGACTATATAGTTATAAGCCTATTCCTTCAGTAAGGCTTCATTATTTCGTAATAGTTATACTTTAATCCAGCAGTATACAGTGATATACTCATTATTATTATAGATGTTTCTGGGAATTTGGATTGTGTGCAGTAAGAATGTTTAAATAGAATAAATTCTATAGAACGTGGCATCAATAATTGTATGCTTTTTGTCCATCCAATATGCACGTTCTTAGTTAGATTTTTCTTCTCAAGCTTAAGGCTCATCTTTCTACAGTACTACTTAAGCCCCGACCACAATAACTTTGGGATTTCTTGGATCCTATCGTGTAAATTTTATTTAAAATTTTCACTGGGGTGGGGGATATGTCAGGGTTAGAACTTGAATTGCCGTGCTGGGTCACGGTTTTGTTTATTTCATGTCATTGATTTTGGCCAGTCCAAACGTCCTTGAACTGTTCCCGTGGACGGTTTGTTTTTGTAACGCTTTTCTTGGGGATGGAAAGAAAGTGGGGCAAGATGGAACGAATGGATAGGTTAACGGTGACGATGCAGTTTTCGACCCCGTGGTTTGGGTGTACTTTAACAGGGAAAGACGGGGCGAATAAGGAGTGAATAAATTCGTACATAAAACGTTTAGGGTGTAGAGACTTTGCGAACGGTTTTGACATAGTTGAGTTACTTTGTCTGTTACTATTAATAGAATCTATTGGCGCTGCGAGCGGAGCTCGAAGTGGATGCACCAATCAAATTTGAGCAGTCACGTGGATTTGCAGCAGAAGATAAGCGGAGACATGTTTATGCTACCTCACTTCCATGTAGAATTTCCAGCTACGAGGGTGGTCGGCTAAAGGTTCAGCCAGAGAGAACCAACAGACTGTTAACGTCATGTCTATGTCCTGGATAGACAATGAAATATTCCACAGCTATTTTCTCCAGTTCCCTGAAATCGTTTCAGGGAACCAATCGTAAGTGTTGTCACCATGATTCGAGATGATGTGAATCTGACCCTAATTTTCCAGTAGAAGTGCGACCAAAGGGATGCAAGACCATAAAGTTTTACTTGCAATTAAGATCTAGAAAGAGTGACTGATATACACATTTGTAAATTGTAATAGATGTGTCTGGATGAGGCTGGGGATTGCCAGCCCATCCTAGAACAGATCTAGATCTATCTTAACTACGTCAGTGTGTCTTGACGGTTTGATCCTTTATAAGCAGTTAAATGAGTTAATATTGTCGTCTGAGACCTAAGTATATCATTTGTGAGATAGTAGGCAGTCTATATTTCTGAAGATAAATAATTACTAAGTAAACTGTGAATGAATCAGAATGATATAGAGTTTCAAATCTTTTAAGAATCTAGAGGAGATTTATAGTTATGTATTTAGTATTTTCATTTGATGCTGCTGATGTTGTCTTTTAATATGTAAACGATAGACGAAATTGTTAGGTATTTAGGTAATAAATTTGTGGCCCTACAAGGTCCTTGATATAACTTACTCGAAATTGTTATTAGTGTATGTGGCATGGTATGGCAGAGTAATTTCTAAAACCTCTCGATATTTTATTAAATGCAGTCGAACACGTAAATTCTATAATTAACCATTCCCATATAACACGAGTCTAGTAATCCCCCACGTAACACTTTCGTAACACTCGAGGGCACACCCCTTTGGTGAACTCGTAACAATGTTGTTGGTGACCAGTGTTGATGTTGTTGGTGACCAGTGTTGATGTTGTTGGTGACCAGTGTTGATGTTGTTGGTGACCAGTGTTGATGTTGTTGGTGACCAGTGTTGATGTTGTTGGTGACCAGTGTTGATGTTGTTGGTGACCAGTGTTGATGTTGTTGGTGACCAGTGTTGATGTTGTTGGTGACCAGTGTTGATGTTGTTGGTGACCAGTGTTGATGTTGTTGGTGACCAGTGTTGATGTTGTTGGTGACCAGTGTTGATGTTGTTGGTGACCAGTGTTGATGTTGTTGGTGACCAGTGTTGATGTTATTGGTGACCAGTGTTGATGTTGTTGGTGACCAGTGTTGATGTTGTTGGTGACCAGTGTTGATGTTGTTGGTGACCAGTGTTGATGTTGTTGGTGACCAGTGTTGATGTTGTTGGTGACCAGTGTTGATGTTGTTGGTGACCAGTGTTGATGTTGTTGGTGACCAGTGTTGATGTTGTTGGTGACCAGTGTTGATGTTGTTGGTGACCAGTGTTGATGTTGTTGATGTTTCTTGTGTTTAGGTCGCTGATCTTAGCATTTTCACCTCACTTTTCTTGTTTTAATTCTTCTTGTTCTGGTTTCTGTGTATTTTTGTGACATTCGTTTTTCTTTTTTTTTTTTTTAGAATTTTGCCCAGGCTACGGCCCTGTTTGACCGGCTTTTCTCGACGTTCAACTGCCAAGTTATCCTTAAAGTGCACAACGTGCACACGGACCTCCGACTTTTTGGCCCTTGTCCGAAACTACTAGGTGCTCGATCCTACCTACCATAGGATCAGGGACAGGCATTGCAACATGCCTGAAATTGACCGGGAATCAAACCCGGTACCTTTTTCATGAGAGGCGAGCAGCTTGCATCTATACCACCGTGTCCCCTGTTTGCATTACCCTGAAAAGGCTGGGTCTCCATGTCAACGAAAACGGAAACGTCAAAAATCCATCAAGTAGTAACAAGAGAGTGTTTCTACATGTACGGAAACAGCACATCCGGACACATGAAATTATTCTTTCCACTTCACGTCCTGCGGGGTTTTTGACATTTCCGTTTCCGTACAGGTGAAACACAGCTTTATTTTGTCAACGTGCTTGTTCCAAACTCAGACTTCAGCCTTCACATTACTGACTCTCTGCATTGATGATATTTCAGAAAATATGTCGTGAACAGATTGGCAACAGAGGGGATCCCAGCTCAACAGCCAGTGAATCTTGTCTTCGAGGGGGTTAAAGCCCCACCCAGTTATTTCATGTTCGGCCCTGATTTACTGGTGGCTCCAGTCTATCTGGAAAAGGTCCAAGTGATGACGGTGAATCTGCCCTACAGCGATAGTGGTAGGTCGAAACAGCTGTCGTAGTGGCAACAGGATTAACTCACTGCCTACTTATACCGCATATTATGTCGCGGTCAAAATTTTGCTATATCGGCTGGCGACCTTTGCCGCAGCCCGGCCCTTGTGACTTCAGAATTTTTTGCTCCCGTTATTGCCGTGGCTACATCGGCATGGGCACGGTCGTTAGAAACTAGTACCATTTTGTGCACAGGAGGAACAACGCTCAGTCGCAAGAGGGCGAGCCGTTTCCGACCTATCAGCTTTTTTTACGACAACACCTATTGGACTAGAAAATTACAGTATCCGACATGATGGCCGCACGAAACTTGTTTAAAACCTGTTTCCTCTGCGTGGGTGCGTGCGTGCGTGTGTGCGTGCGTGCGTGTGTGTGTGTGTGTGTGTGTGTGTGTGCGCGCGCGTGCGTGTGTGTGATAAACCAGATCACACATAACCTACATTTTTAGTTGTATAAACTTCACGTATCGGTTGTCTTCCATGGTTCCATTAGGTCCAACAATCGGTTTTTCGTCAATTTTCGAACCTGTTGTCATTTAAAAAAAAAAAAATAGATGAATCAAGAAAAGGACATTACGTTTCTTTTTCTAAAGTCTTTACCCGTATTGTCTACAACAAGTGTGCCAAATTTCATGACTGTAGTGTGTTAGTTACTTATGTTACAGTGATTTTTTTAAAATAGCCATTGAAATAGCGGGTATGCAGGGAAAAGCAGTAAACAAAAAAAACAGCCGGCAGGCAGTGAGTTAAATGTTTAAATGTGTTGTCCAGATTTCTGCAGCTGCTCTGGCGTACCAGAAAATCAGGTATGCCCCGTATTGCAATTAGCATGGCAAAGTTTCAAGGAAAAAAAACACACAAAAAAACTTTTCTTCTGTGTCTAGACGTTTCTCGCATTTGTTTTCTCTCTCTTTCTGGTAACGTGGTATCTTGGGGGCATACAAAAAGCACCAGTTGACGTAATACTGACATGCAAATAGCAGTAGTGATGAGGCATACAAAAAGCACCAGCAGGAGTGAATATATTCTCGAATACGCCTATATGTGCATGTTGTTGATAGAATAGACCGAAGCTGGTGCCCTATTTTCACCCAGTTTATGGGCTACAGATGATTTATCTACCAAAAGAATCACAAACGGATGTGAGAGCTACCATAGACAACTCAGTACCGTGTTCTGCTCTGCTCACCCAAATATCTTCGACTTTCCTGAGACATTCCAACTAGTTACAAAGCACGCAAGTCTGAAGATGAACTCAAAACCAGCCATGTCTTCGGTCAGAGAAGGAAAGACAAGACATCTTAACAAATATAAGAGCTAAATACGTGTCAAGAAAAAGATTAGCCGAGATCACCACTTGCAACAAATGTCAAAGAGGAACCAGCCTGCCATGTTGTAAATAATGTAGAGTCAAGAGTTTTCCAGATTTCTAACCAGATTTTTAAACCAGATTTTTAACCTTTTAACCAGCAAGCTATCAACAAAAACCTCAAAAGATTCATCACATAATATTTTACATTCGATCACTGGCCTGTAAGAGGTATTCGTATGTTTACTGGTGCTTTTTGCGTGCCATAATCAACTAGTGCTTTTTGTATATTTTCATTACTGGAGCTTTTTTTTTTTTTTACCGCTACCCGTATCTTGTTCAGAAGTGCAATTATTTCACTCTATTGCGTTTTGATTTTTTGTCATGCACAGGGTTTAGCTGGATCCACTTGTGGACGGGCACTCCTTACAAAGTGGGCGAGACGGTCACTGTCAACGCACCCCTGGGACAGCCTCCCGTTTTCTACAGATCAGACTCACAATTCAAAGACATTTTCGCCAAGCTTAAAATTGGCAGTGGGTTTGTGAAGGTCGACAACGGGTTTATCATAGGTTAACATAACTCTATAGTGCCTAAAAACTTACGTGTGTTATCCGTTAAAATAAAGTGTGTAGACAAATGATGCCATGTCTGTGACCATTTTTTATTTTGTGAATGTCACAAAAACTGTATTTGGTGTCCAACTGTGAACAGCTGCCATTGCGTGAATGGTTACCAAAATCGCCAGGCACAGTGGCTTCAGCGTCAGTTGGTCAAATTTTCATAACATTGTACAAGTTCAGTTCATTTTTATCAACTATTGCACTTTGACCACTCGTGTACCTCCTATTTGTTTGTTCGTACGTTGTTTTTTCAACATGTGTTTAGATCTATAACAATTGTTATTAAAGGTGAAAAAATGGGACTGTCTCTCAATATGAAAAAGACAGAATGTATGGTAGTCTCCAAAAAAACACAAAAAACAATCAACCCGAAATGCAATCTGGTCAGCAAAGGAGAGCAAATCAAATAAGTTACAAAATTCAAATATCTAGGCTATTTGATAGCATCAGATAATAAGGTAAAGAATAAGAATGGTCAAAGATTCATTCCAAAAAATGAGACCAATATTAATGAATAGAAATTATCAACGAACACCAAAATCAGAGTCTTGAAAACATATGTGTGGTCAGTGCTTTTAAAGGATGTGAATGTTGGACAATGAACAAAGAAACAGAGAGGAAAGTAAAAGCAGCAGAGATGTGGTTTATTACAAGAATATTGAGAATATCATGGATGGAGTAAAAATCAAATGAGTCCGTACTGAGAGACTCTAATCTGAAAAGATCATTAATTGAAATAATAAGACAGAGGCAACTGAAATTTCTAGGACACATCTGTCGCCCCAGGAGCCTCGAACATAATAATATAGCAGTCACAGGGAAGCTCGAAGGCAGGAAAAGCAAGGGTGGACAGAGAAAAACTTTCACTGAAAGTCTTAATTCATGGACAACATACTAACGTTACAACAACAACTCCTTCTTGAGGTTGGCTGATGACAGATCCGAGTGGAGAGCCATGATCGCCAATGTCTGTTCCACATAGGGCAACTGATGATGTTTAGGTCTTTATTTTAGGAGGTTCGTTGCTCTTGTCATTTACACCTCACGTCTTATTTTTATTTTTCTTGTTCCTGCTTCTGTGTGTTTTTTATGGTAAGGATTAGCTTGGTTTTTTTTTTATAGAAATTTTCCCGGGTAGCGGCCTTGTTTGGCCTGGTCTTCTCGGCTTCCAACTGCCAAGGTGTCTTTAACGTGTGCAACTTGCACAAGGGCCCTCCCAGGTTTTAGTCTTTATCCGAGAAGACTAGGTGCTCAATCCTACCTACCACAGGATCAGGGACAGGAATCCCCCCCCCCTCCTTTTTTCCTCTGAAACCGATCAGTGGAACTTTCGATGAGTAACCATTTCTATTTCCTTGGCCAGATCGGTGGACATGATCAGTTTCAAGTTTACCAATGTCTCTTGAACGGAATTGTTAGCTCAGTCGTGTCCACTCTCTTACGTGCCTCCGCAAAGATGAAAATGTCTGGTAGGAGGGCAGCGTCCCATATAGTCCGTAGGTACTTATTTCGTTGCAGGTGAATTGACTGGTATTTTCCAGTGTGCAACGTCCTGGAATACCTGATATTATGACTGGAAATGTCTTTTGACAGTCCATATACTGTCACAGTTTTGGTTTCTACAATGACCACTGGTCAGTTGGATGGTCACTCCTCTTATTTTAAAGGTCAGCGCGCCGTGTTTTATTTATTAGAAGCAATTTTACACGCCACGATACTAAGAAGACACGTCTAGTCTTACAAAATTTGATAAATTTTAGCGTTTGTCAAAAGTGGTCATTCTAGTCAGTCATGTCTCCTGTGGTCAGACAGGCCACTAACAACGTAAATGTCATACACGGATTAATAGCTTTGGCGTGGTAATGCCCACGCGTCAGTTTGTCAAAAGTGGTCATTCTAGTCAGTCATGTCTCCTGTGGTCAGACAGGCCACTAACAACGTAAATGTCATACACGGATTAATAGCTTTGGCGTCGTAATGCCCACGCGTCAGTTTGAAGGTCACCGTGGGAAATTAAATGGTCATCACAAAAAGATTGAGGAGCAGCACTGTACCTATGAAAGTTTTAAGGATACAAAAAATTCCTGTTTCAGTTGTCACATCCCTGGATAGATGTAATTCAAAACACAAAGACATATAAAGGAAATCAGAGGTAATATTGAGGTGGACAAGGTCATCTGCTGAGGTGGTTCTATATCTATAATTATTTGTATGCCCATCAGCAACAATTATGCCAAATTTGTTGCCTTTACCACGAAAATACACAATTTTGACCCTATATGACTCTACTACTATTAACTAAGCACATAGGAAAGTCATACATTGTGTGGAACTCATTTGCAACCTTCAACCATTTGCTTCATTTGGTGGTGGCATTACCACTGGCTGAAGGATATTCCAAATTGCAATACACGTTTCCGTTGTGATGCATCTGATTGTTGAAATACCTGCTCAGAACTGAAAAGACAGTGACACATGACTCTCTCCTGAGGCAAGATATCTGAAAATTAATAATAATAATAATAATGATAATCATGATGATGATGATTATGATGACGATGGTTATATGATGATGAGTATGATGATGATAACCGGTGTGTTTTCAATGTCACGAGTTGGCGAAGCAATCTAAACCTGAAAAACATGGTAGTTGTCGCGATGTGGGTTAGATGGGGAGAATTCGACTGACACTCTTTCGAGGTCCGCTCCCACAATCGACGAACACAAAAAAAATACTTGCACTCTAAAAACTAAATAAATCAATTGCTTTGATTTTTAGCAGAACTGTAGGGCAGTTTAATTACAGGAATTAATGTAACAAATATAATTATAAATATAAATATCAATTCAAAGGCAACTGAATCTAACTAATGAAACTACAGCTTTCTATAAAGACTAACTTATTCACTCTAACTACTTGCAGATCATATGAGTTATATGCCAAATAGAATCCGCGCACGTGGCGACGGATATAACAGTTTAAATTCTATTAATTCAATGAGACATGTTATGATATGGACATTTCCTCTAGACACGCCATGGAGAATGCTTGTACAACCATGCGTTGTCTGGCGGTAGCTCTGAAACTGTCTTCAAAAGTAAGTAGAACGGTTCACTTTCATCATTACAAATTAGTATGGACTCTCACCATGAGGCCCTCACTGGGAGTGAGAGCGCTGGATGTAAAACGCTGTGGGTTCATATCAAACCAAGTAGCTTAGGCTCTGGAGCTTTAAAATCATGCTCCTCACAATATGGACTGCTCAACTGCGTCTTAAATGTCTCTCATCTGGCTGAGGACTATCGCCGTCCACCTCGTAAATGGATTGTCTACATGTGGCATCTATCTAAGCTCTGCACGGGTTTAAATACTAAAGCTATGTCTCGACCTTCCGTCCAGATTCATACATTTGATTGGTGCAACCACCTCTAGCTCAGCTGCCGAACCGAGTTATTTTAAGGAACAGCCCTACGCAACGACCTTGGGTCGACATCAAAGGTCGAATCACTCAAGACAATAAAATGTAATTTTATAGCAATAAATTCTTAACATGTTCAAAACCCCGAGCTTTTTACTCTGGATCACGGATTTTCTGTACGTTAACAGACGTCTCAATAACATTTAATTCCTACTCACCCCTTCCCTCTCTACTAAACCTAGTTCAAAACACGAGATATAAAAAGTGCTCAGTCATGCACACCTACGCTGTCCGTCTATCCTTCCCCACACCTTCTGTCTATCTATTAGGGAAAAAACTGTTCAAAACAAATTGTTTACGAGACCAAGTTATGCTGGCTCGCACAATAATTACGTTTGTAAAAATTACTCACTGCTCTCTCACAAAAATTTACTCAGTGGAAACATTTATGAATCAAATCTGTTCTTGACAGTAGTTCCAATAGAATTACAGGCCGGAGCGGATCATACATAAAGGTTATGCATAATCAAGATGTTAAAGTATTATACACAGATAACAGAATCACTGAGATAATCAGAAACAAAGATGTTATGTTTTTCTAAGACTTTTAATGCTGTAAGAAACGATAATTTTCCAGTCTAAAAGATCGGTATCGACGCAGAAAAAAAAAAGTTCTGCCTACAGCACAAGAACTGCTAGTAGTTTTGCCGTTTGCCAAGGATGGGTTTCTGCGAATACGATAACGAAAGCAACATGCTGGTCAGCAGCCTCAACATTTGCCAGATTTTACAGATTTTAAAAGGAGAAGAAAGAGGACATGGCAACTTATAACTTTCTTTGCCAGAACATTGTGACCATGTCATGTGATCTCGTGGTAGTACATTAATTGTTATTCTAGTCCGTTTCGAAACTCTCGCCGCTCATTACAAAGAATGCAATAACTCATTTTTTTGTTCGGGCGTTTCCGATCTTGCACGGGACATTTACGGCTGCTGTCTAGCCTACATTTTTCACGGCAGTACAGGATTTTCTTTGCCCGCGTACCAAAAATGTGCATAATGTAATTGTAATCCTTGACTTTTTTGTAGCGCAGGCGAAACAATCACCTTCTGTGTTGATTTCGTTTTTGTGTGGTTATCTTGTTACGAATCCAAATAGGACATCATTATTAGGGCAACAATAACGCATGGATAGAAAAAGATGAAAGGAATTTGCTACTGTGAGAAAACTAGAGGGGCTGGACAACTACAGTTTATAATTGTAACATCACGGGGTGTCTCAACTAAGCCTGCATGCAAATATTTTTTCGCACTAGATCAAAGGTATTTGAGAAAATCGAACGGACGGTGGTGTCAGTAAATATTGACCAGCCAGACAGATTGTTAATAATAATAATAATAATAATAAAGTTCATTTATATAGCGCATATCCAAAGATGCTCCATGCGCTTTACAAAACATGCAGAAACAGACAAATCTCATTCCTAGCAACTGACAACACACACAAAGACACACACACACGCACAAACACTATCTCTCCCTCCTGTCTCTCTCTCTCTCTCTCCTTCACACACACGCACAAAACACCAATACATATCAGACTACACATCAAAGTGTTTTCTGAAGAGATAGGTTTTCACTTCAGATCTAAAAAGTGCCTCGCTTTCTATATTTCGAATATTTGGTGGTAAGGAGTTCCATACAGCTGGTGCGCACACAGAAAACGCTCTCTCTCCAAATTTTTTTGTTTTAGCAAATTTAGATTCTAGTAGTTTTTTATCAGAAGATCTTAATGCTCTAGATGGTTTATACGGATATGGTTTATGCTCTAGATGTTCATCCATATTTGCACACCATATTTCCCTGCAGCACAAGATAGCACCACTGTTATGATAAAGAACGCCAGTTCGAATTGACCAAAGAAATTCGCACGTCAAGAAACAGATTGGTACAGCCAATACACAAGACAGCCAGTGTAAAACTAGCGGTCTACATTAGTGATAATGCGTGTCAGACCACTTGCTGACCAGCATGCAGTGTGTGCATGATTCTTATTCCAGAACTACAGGCATGGTTATTCTATCATAGTGTACTCGCCCGTGCAGTGCCGTGCAATTTCCTGAACCGATTCCAAACATGGATACTGCAGTGACAAGTGAGTGATACCATTTTTGTTACAGTATAAGAAATAAGTTATGTTATGCATGTAACTCTCCGACAACAGTAACAGCAAAGGTAACCAAACAGCATCACCAAACAACTGTACACGATACAAGTTTTTTGGCAACAGAGCTAGATTATGGCGAAATAGATCTATAAAACGCATAGAAAAACTGCTGGGGTCGTAGCAAGGCTTAAAGCAAAAGTTGACAAAATGAAAAAGTTGTACCATATGTAGCAAAGCCTCGCGTAAAAAAAAAATAAATAAAATTGCCCAAACAATACAGTGAAACGTAAAGAGGTTTTGCTGCACACAACTTTTTATTTTTGCCAATTTTTGACAAAGCTAGACCTAGACTATGAACGATAGAAGGCTGCGGGAGCAAAACTGTAGCTTGTCATTCCACCATACACCCAGTTTCTTTAGTCAGTCAATAGTTCCGATACGGGAACGATATTAGCTCTGCCTTTGAATTTCTCATATGAAGAATATCTCTCAATCTTTCAGGGAGAGCATTCCATTTGTGCCAGAATAAGGGAAGGAATGTTTTTCAGGCCAACATTTTAGTTTGACCAGCTGTACTTTCCGGGAATATTCCTGGAGATGCGGTATCGCATTCTATTTTGTTCAGTGTTTATTACTAAATGAGATACACAGCATTGCCCGGGGCAGACCAGTGCTCCCCAAATCTCTTTCTCTCTCTGTCTCTCGCTCTGTGTGTGCATGTATATGTGTGTGTATGTGCGTGTGTATGTGTGGAATACCAGCTGAGAATGTGTACGTGAAACCCAACACAAAGAGATTTTCGTAATTATTATTTTGTTTGGTTCCAGCTCCCTCCTCTGTGAAAATAATGACGCTCTGTAGATCTTATGTGCTCCATGGCACTGCGCACTTTTTTCTAGGGCGGGAAATTGTACTAAATTGAACTCATGTCAGATACAGTTTCCACCAGTCTTAAAAAAAGCAACAAACGAATATTCTTTTACCTGAGATTTGAATAAACACAATGAGCGTTACAAAAGAGACTGTTTTTGGATAACTACATATTTTTTCGAAACTGTCATTCGAGCTGTAGAGTTGTGCAGAACAAAAAAAAAAAAAAGAAAAAAAGCCAAAAAATGACACCGCTATGAAATATTCCCTTCACTATATTTATTAAGATCTGTCTGTACGTCTATCTATCTGTCTGCTGATTAAAACTTCTCATTTCTCTCTCCAGTCTGACAAATTATCCATCCAAAAAAAAACAAAACAAAACTAAAAATGCACCATCCTCACTGTGACCAAAGGGCAGTCTGGTACGTCTGCTTTGTAATGTACTACATATGGATCACGAAGACCACTGGGTCAAAACAATATTATGACTCCGAAGGAATGTATTACCAAGAGGAAGGTGATATCAATTTAGGTGTGGTGTTTGCCGTCACTGACGTCACAGTCAGACCCGGGGTTTGCGGAACCAAGGTCACAAGTATGGAAAAACTTCAAATGACTGAGGCCGTGAGGTTTGCAGCACAAAATATTAATCAGGTACTTGGTCCCGTTCATGAATTATTGTCACGCCATATCTTTTTTCTTAGTGGCGCTGATTGTTCTGTTTGTGCTGTATCTATGGCCCTGGTGTGTGTTTAGTCTATTGTTCTGTTTGCATGTTTATCTAATGTTTTGGTGTGGGTTTTGTCTATGGTTCTGATCGATCTTTTGTCTGTGGTTCTGCTACAGGGGCCCCACGAATAGATGGAATGGAACGGAAACTGATATTCTGCAACGCGACACCATTCAGAGGTGGGCAGATACAAACAGTTTCAAAGTTTCTCCCACTGAAATCCGTCGATGCCTAATTCAGAAATTAAAGAAAATTTTGCAGGGGTACCAGGTTCAAATCCCGGTCGGTGCCGGCATGTTGGAATTGGGAAATTTTCTCATATTTTCCTGTCCCTGATCCTATAGTAGGTAGGATCGTGCACAAGGCCGCTGCCCGGGCAAAATTCTAAAAAAAAACACAACTAATCCCTACCACAACAAGGAAAATAAAACAGGAAAAAGTGAGGTGTAAATGCTAAGGGCAGCGAACCTCCTAAAATAAAGGCTTAAACACGTGCATCGCCAAGGACTGCGTCTTGCTCTCGAGTTGAATGTCTGAATGTGTGGAGGCAAATGAACCGTCCCTATCTAACAGAAGAGACAAACTCTCTCTCTCTCTCTTCAGTATAATTTGTTATTGTCTTCACATTAAGACAATCACGCTTAACATTCAATCTTCAGCCCAACATACAGGCAAACATTTTGAAACTTCTCCAGTTATCAACTTTTCCTTTTTGCCTTCGCATTCGGTCTTTGCTCACAAACGGCTGAAATCTGACCGTGTGAGATGGGAGACGAGCCTTTTCCTGCCTACCCACCATGGCAAACACGCAAACCGAACAGTCTGCTAGATCTTTCGGCACGCACAAAGAACAAAATGATGCCTGAAACTTACAAACAAATGCTTAAATACCCTGATCACAGCTCTTTACACAATTTTGGCATGTAGATATTGTCAGCTATCAATAAACCGTATTCTGACTGAATGGACAGGTAGGATGGGCGTAATTCGCATTACCTCCGTATCTGACATTCTTTTGTGTCCAGACTCTGCTTACAGCTGATGGCTTCCAAAAGTTCAAAGACAGTCGAAGTAGAGTTCAGTCAATATTCCACATTCCCTCCCTCATTTACCCCGACACTGGGGAATCTGAAAAGTTTGTGTAGAATTATGCTTTGTTATTCTTGTTGCTGTAATTAACTACAATGCAGCCAACATGCATAATATTAAGAAAAAAATCTTCACGATTTCTGGAATCTGACCAGCCTAAATCTAGAGTCCATAGAAACGGATCCGAGAGCAAGTCGGAAAATGTAAAAAGACCTGGCCGTGACGTCTTGCACATGCTCCATACAGATTTCGCGAAAACTGAAGAATTCACTATGCCCGGAAATCCGAAAAAGAATTATTTTCTAGCGTGGACCCGCAGTGCATCTGGTGCTTACTGAAAGAGATTAATATCTACAACTTAATTTAAAAGCCTTTAGACACATTTATAAAATTCCTTCTAAATCAATGTAAAATAATTTTTAACAGCTTTACCAATGTAATCAATTTCATATGGAACTTCTAAATTTTATTCAGACAATTGGAACTGATAAAGCTCTGAATATCAGATCAAGACAGAATAGCCAAAAAGCCGCGACGGGTTTAAAGTGGCCATTATCTGGCCGACGCGGGGTGAACCCCAAACTCAAACTCTGACCTCAGAACTGGTCTGTGTTTTGTCTCAGGTTCTGGTGTGTCACAAATCCCAGACTGGGAGATGTAATAAGTTATGACAGGACAACAATCACGAACGAACAAGTTTAACACTTAACAGAACAACACATCAGACTCACACATTTATTAAACATAATTATACAGATAATAGCGCAAGTACGTACATTATATTATTGAAATTAACTGCCGTACAACGGCCTTATTCTCACATGCACTCTTCCTCGGATCCACAACCCGGTAATTACTTCCTAAAGACATTCCGGCCTCAGCCTCTCCCCTCAGGGTCTTAATAGCACATTAATAATTCACTGGCACCGCAGTCTCTCAACATCACCTTCCTATTGTCATACACCTTAGCATTCCACTAGCCCCTCGGCCGGGCAATAACACATTATCATTTCAATAGCCCATCAACATGGCAATAGTACATTATCATTTCAATAGCCCATCAACATGGCAATAGTACATTATCACATTCACGCTCATATCTACGTCCCTGTCCGTGGCCTGACTGCCACGACTTTATGTGCCTCTACTGTCCTGCACCGACAGCCTCACTCTTGGCCTATGTGTGGCCTCCGGCCCTATGCTGGCCTATCCCCCGTGCTCACTGAGGCGGCTCTTTAGCCCGTCCCCGACACCTACAAGAATAACATTACATTGGTATAATACCCTACCATTCTATTCACTCCACCTCTCCTTACAACCCATGAAGCGTACACACACTAGTTCACCTTTCACTCACCAAACATCTTACGGTAACACACCTCCATCGGAGTACACAATACTCACTCGTGCTACAAATCCATGAACTCACTTTCATCTATCGCTCATGGCGCACATTGCTATATCCAATATCAAGGACTTCCACATTCCTCACATATACTTATTTACATCATGGTAATAGACGAATATAATATAATACATCAATCATAATAATCAATCAACGTTCTACCTACCAGTCATCACTGGAAAAACCACTCTCATCCGTCTTCCGACTGCTCCCCTTATGTTCGCCCGCTGGGCTCTTACTAGCGTCCGTTCAGTAGGACCTTCTAACTTGCAGTGATAGTAATACAGAGCTTTCGCCTCATTCAGACCCCCCACCACTCACAACATGCACGCTTTAACTTACTTGTCTACGTGCGTTAATTTTACTCTCCTCCTTTCCCCCCGTAATTATTAACTATCGCTCACTCCACTCGTGACATGGTGTTTAGTTCGCCTTTGGTTCTGACCTATGTTTTGTCTATGGTTCGGGATTCTGTTTTGTCCATGGTTCTGGTCTGTTTTGCCTATGGTCGTGGTACAAGTATTTTGTCTATGTTTCTGCGCTGTCTGTTGTCTCTGGTTCTGGTCAGTGTCTTGTCTATGGTTCGGTGATCTAGAAAGAAATGTCAAAGGGAAAAGAGCTACTCAAGGAATCATGTCCGTGCGAGGGTGGTGGGGTAGGGCTGTTCCAACCCCCCCCCCCCTCCACCCCCACCCCCACCCCCCCCACATTTAAATGATTACTTATTACGACGTCCCCTTGTTTCTAGTCACTGTTATGTTTATTGCACATCATTCTGATCTCTTCTTTTCTCTCTCTCTCTGTCTGTCTCTGTCTCTGTCTCTCTCTCTCTCGCTTTCTCTCTCTTTCCCTCTCTCTCTGTCTGTCTTTTTTTCTTCTTTACTTCCTTTGTTTATGGGCGTTTGTGTCTAGAGTCTCCGATCATTCTCTTACATTCTGTCCATTATCTTACTTTTCCCTCTCTAGTATGACAGTTCGCGTGTCGACGTACTTTTTTTCTGATTCACACACACACCCTCTTTTTCGTTGTCTCTTTTGTCTTTCTGTGTGTCTTCCTCTCTTTGTTTTACATGTCTGTACAAATGACGGATTTATCTCGTCCCCTTTTCACGACACAATAGCCAACGAAAAAAACAAACAAACAAACAACTGTTGTATCCACCATCATTTTTGAACAACAATATCAATCTGCTTAAATGCTTCGAATATTATTCGAAAGTTTGACTATAATATAGTCGTGTCTTGCGTTGCAACAATAGAAAAGTAACACTTATTTAAATAAGACGGCATCAAAATATCTAATTTCATGCCCGTAGCCTAACTTGCTGTCCTGTCCTTTTCACCCGGAATTCCCATAGCAAAGAATATCACGGTGGACGTGCGCACGGAACGTTTTTATGACAGAGACATGACGAAAATTTGAGTTAGATCTGTCCACCCCACCGACTTTATTACACGTCGCTATAGGTGGTCGTTGAGCTTATTAGATTTCGACCTGTGTTTTACCTGATTTCTGCATTTACTTGTTTGTCCGAAAATTGATGAAAAAGAAAAGGTTGTATGTAGCGAAACCCTGCGTGAGAAATAATACCCAAACGATACAAAACAAACTAAAGAGAAGACAGAAAACGTTCAAATTTTCGGCTTTCACCTTTGTCAAGAAAAAAAAATTGGAACAAAGGAAACAATCGAACAATAAAAGATTTCAACAGGAAATGTATAGAATCGAATCGAAACAGGTTATGTATACTGAACTGCGAGTTCTTGCTTGGTTAGCAGCACAAAAGAACATCCGTCTGCCAATCTATGTACGCTCGAAATGCATCGTTTGGGTATTATTTCTCACGCGAGGCTTCGCTACATACAAATCTTTTCTTTTTGCTCAATTTTGACATTGCTTATAGCCCTGCAGCGACCCCACAATTTTTCTGTGGTTTTTATAATAGTTCGTCAATTAACTGTTATTTCTGCGACAGGATACAACTCTTCTTCCCGGACTGAAACTGGGTTTTGTAATCCTAGATGATTGTTATGTGGAGAGCAGCACCATTTTCAATTCTTACCGTTTCGTACCACGCGATCAATCATGTCAAGGTAAGAATTATTCAGATCAACTAAAATCTAAGACAGTAATCAGAAAGGGAGAAATGATACAATCACGATCAACCCAGCAGTTATGATGACTGGCGAATTTGCAAACTGATTTTCTTCACTTGGCGAGGCAAAAATGCATGGCTTTTTTTTAAATACAAAAACAACAACAACAACAAACAAACAAACAAGTGTTGAGCCTGTTCAGTGACGGTGCATAAGGTTTCTCCACCTGTCCATTGTTCTTGGTTTGCGTCATCAAAAATACTGGAAGGTTTCTCCACCCAAACCATCGTCTCGAATATTTGGCTAGGTATATATGGGCCGAATACGGCCTAAATAGCGCAAAACCCCCGTTCTGGGTTATTTGGGCCGATAATGCGAGTTTGCAGTTTGCACTGTTTTGGCGTGTTTTTTTTTTTTTTTGAAACACAGAATTTGTGTCCGTGCAGTATTTCCTAAAGGTAGCGTCAATTACCGGTAGCGTCAATTACCACCGCATTGCGGTGGCCATTGACGGTTCATCGATCGCCAATGGCTACCCCAGCCCCTTTTCGCCTGATGAGTCAATCTGACTACCGCCCATTGATACAAACTGACTAGACCCTCATGCCCCCAGGTCCATCTGACTATTCCAATGCACACTTAAATCGACAATGGACACCGTATTACGCGGTGACAATTGGCACTCCCTTGCCTAAAATACCTTCGGCCCAAATAGCACAGCACCAGGTTGTATAGGCCGTATTCGGCCTAAATATACACTTCCCGAATATTTATTAAATCTCAAGAATGAGTAGGTGAATGTGAATGAATACAAAACATTTTCCCTCTGTTTTACGGGCTGGGGACCGTCACCCTAACCCTGATCCGTCACATATTATGAACTATTTTTCCATAGTTATTTATATGTCGAAAAGGAGAAGTATAATCGAGTATCAACCAACACGGTATATCGATACTTGGGTGGAGAAACCTTGATTCAGGACTTTCAACATTTCAGTTGTTACGTCACGGGTGAAGAAACCTTGAGAACCCGTTCAGTGAACAGGGATTAATTAAAAGATGCAATCTGGAGCAAGTTAACACTGATCAGGGCACAAAATGATAAACAAAGGAGGCAGAAATAATTATATTGTAAGATAATGCCCCCAGCCATCGTATGGCGAAGGAATGGAGTGCTGGCCCAAATGCATAAACTGCCATATACTAATGGACACACAGTTTTCAGTCCATAGTAAAGGTAAAGACAAGTTAGTTAACAGCAAAGACCAAAAAAAATAAAAAATATAATTTATATTTGTTCAACTTTTTCGATTGGATATAAACACCCACAAAGACCTAAACTCCCCACAGCTGGTCCTACAGGTTCCTCAGCACACTTCGGTACACGCTACTCATGGAGACGGTATCAGATGTGCTTGACAATTACGATACATGCTAGCCACTTTAGACAGTACATGAAGTGTGCCATTTTTGTACACAAGGTTAGATCTAGCATGAACTTAAAAGTTGATGTTGCCGGGTTTGACGGCTTGCTCTTAGTATAATACACTACAGACTGACTAAATCTGCTAATCCTGTTCAGACTGAATTCAAAACTAACAGAGATTGATTCTTGACTTAGCACAGTCGAAGTGGATTTGTTAATCTCAGTCCAGCTAATGAAAAAAAACAAAAACAATTTATGCCTACTATGATATAATCTAAAAAAAAATAAACCCGCAGAAAGCCTGTAGGGTGGCAGCAGGATTAAACCCGCAGAAAGTCTGCAGGGCAGCAGCAGGATTAAACCCGCAGAAAGTCTGTAGGGCAGCAGCAGGATTAAACCCGCAGAAAGTCTGTAGGGCAGCAGCAGGATTAAACCCGCAGAAAGTCTGTAGGGCAGCAGCAGGATTAAACCCGCAGAAAGTCTGTAGGGCAGCAGCAGGATTAAACCCGCAGAAAGTCTGTAGGGTGGCAGCAGGATTAAACCCGCAGAAAGTCTATAGGGTGGCAGCAGGATTAAACCCGCAGAAAGTCTGTAGGGTGGCAGCAGGATTAAACCCGCAGAAAGTCTGTAGGGTGGCAGCAGGATTAAACCCGCAGAAAGTCTGTAGGCTGGCAGCAGGATTAAACCCGCAGAAAGTCTGTAGGGTGGCAGCAGGATTAAACCCGCAGAAAGTCTTTAGGGTGGCATCAGGATTAAACCCGCAGAAAGTCTGTAGGGTGGCAGCAGCAGGATTAAACCCGCAGAAAGTCTGTAGGGTGGCAGCAGCACAATTAAACCCACAGAAAGTCTGTAGGGTGGCAGCAGGATTAAACCCGCAGAAAGTCTGTAGGGTGGCAGCAGCAGGATTAAACCCGCAAAAAGTCTGTAGGGTGGCAGCAGGATTAAACCCGCAGAAAGTCTGTAGGGTGGCAGTAGGATTAAACCCGCAGAAAGTCTGTAGGGTGGCAGCAGCAGGATTAAACCCGCAGAACGTCTGTAGGGTGGCTTGGAACGCTGAAGAAGAAGAAGAAGTCTGTAGGGTGGCATCAGGATTAAACCCGCAGAAAGTCTGTAGGGTGGCAGCAGGATTAAAACCGCAGAAAGTCTGTAGAGTGGCAGCAGGATTAAACGCGCAGAAAGTCTGTAGGGTGGCAGCAGGATTAAACCCGCAGAAAGTCTGTAGAGTGGCAGCAGGATTAAACCCGCAGAAAGTCTGTAGGGTGGCAGCAGCAGGATTAAACCCGCAGAAAATCTGTAGGGCAGCAGAAGGATTAAACCTTCAGAAAGTCTGCAGGGTGGCAGCAGCAGGATTAAACCCGCAGAAAGTCTGTAGGATGGCAGCAGGATTAAACCCGCAGAAAGTCTGTAGGGTGGCAGCAGGATTAAACCCGCAGAAAGTCTGTAGGGTGGCAGCAGGATTAAACCCGCAGAAAGTCTGTAGGGTGGCAGCAGCAGGATTAAACCCGCAGAAAGTCTGTAGGGTGGCAGCAGGATTAAACCCGCAGAAAGTCTGTAGGGTGGCAGCAGCACAATAAAACCCGCAGAAAGTCTGTAGGGCAGCAGCAGGATTAAACCCGCAGAAAGTCTGTAGGGTGGCAGCAGCAGGATTGAACCCGCAGAAAGTCTGTAGGGTGGCAGCAGGATTAAACCCGCAGAAAGTCTGTAGGGCAGCAATAGGATTAAACCCGCAGAAAGTCTGTAGGGTGGCAGCAGCAGGATTAAACCCGCAGAAAGTCTGTAGGGTGGCAGCAGCAGGATTAAACCCGCAGAAAGTCTGTAGGGTGGCAGCAGCAGGATTAAACCCGCAGAAAGTCTGTAGGGTGGCAGCAGGATTAAACCCGCAGAAAGTCTGTAGGGTGGCAGCAGCATTAAACCCGCAGAAAGTCTGTAGGGCAGCAATAGGATTAAACCCGCAGAAAGTCTGTAGGGTGGCAGCAGCAGGATTAAACCCGCAGAAAGTCTGTAGGGTGGCACCAGGATTAAACCCGCAGAAAGTCTGTAGGGTGGCAGTAGGATTAAACCCGCAGAAAGTCTGTAGGGTGGCAGCAGCAGGATTAAACCCGCATAAAGTCTGTAGGGTGGCAGCAGCAGGATTAAACCAGCAGAAAGTCTGTAGGGTGGCAGCAGCAGGATTAAACCCGCAGAAAGTCTATAGGGTGGCAGCAGGATTAAACCCGCAGAAAGTCGGTAGGGTGGCAGCAGGATTAAACCCGCAGAAAGTCTATAGGGTGGCAGCAGGATTAAACCCGCAGAAAGTCTGTAGGGTGGCAGCAGCAGGATTAAACCCGCAGAAAGTCTGTAGGGTGGCAGCAGCAGGATTAAACCCGCAGAAAGTCTGTAGGGTGGCAGCAGCAGGATTAAACCCGCAGAAAGTCTGTAGGGTGGCAGCAGCAGGATTAAACCCGCAGAAAGTCTGTAGGGTGGCAGCAGCAGGATTAAACCCGCAGAAAGTCTGTAGGGTGGCAGCAAGATTAAACCCGCAGAAAATCTGTAGGGTGGCAGCAGGATTAAACCCGCAGAAAGTCTGTAGGCTGGCAGCAGGATTAAACCCGCAGAAAATCTGTAGGGTGGGAGCAGGATTAAACCCGCAGAAAGTCTGTACGGTGGCAGCAGCAGGATTAAACCCGCAGAAAGTCTGTAGGGTGGCAGCAGCAGGATTAAACCCGTAGAAAGTCTGTAGGGTGGCAGCAGGATTAAACCCGCAGAAAGTCTGTAGGGTGGCAGCAGGATTAAACCCGCAGAAAGTCTGTAGGCTGGCAGCAGCACAATAAAACCCGCAGAAAGTCTGTAGGGTGGCAGCAGCAGGATTAAACACGCAGAAAGTCTGTAGGGTGGCAGCAGCAGGATTGAACCCGCAGAAAGTCTGTAGGGTGGCAGCAGTAGGATTAAACCCGCAGAAAATCTGTAGGGTGGCAGCAACAGGATTAAACCCGCAGAACGTCTATAGGGTGGCAGCAGGATTAAACCCGCAGAAAGTCTGTAGGGTGGCAGCAGCAGGATTAAACCCACTGAAAGTCTGTAGGGTGGCAGCAGCAGGATTAAACCCGCAGAAAGTCTGTAGGGTGGCAGCAAGATTAAACCAGCAGAAAGTCTGTAGGGTGGCAGCAGGATTAAATCCGCAGAAAGTCTGTAGGGTGGCAGCAGCAGGATTAAACCCGCAGAAAGTCTGTAGGATGGCAGCAGGATTAAACCCGCAGAAAGTCTGTAGGGTGGCAGCAGGATTAAACCCGCAGAAAGTCTGTAGGGTGGCAGTAGGATTAAACCCGCAGAAAGTCTGTAGGGTGGCAGCAGCAGGATTAAACCCGCAGAAAGTCTGTAGGGTGGCAGCAGCAGGATTAAACCCGCAGAAAGTCTGTAGGGTGGCAGCAGCAGGATTAAACCCGCAGAAAGTCTGTAGGGTGGCAGCAGGATTAAACCCGCAGAAAGTCTGTAGGGTGGCAGCAGGATTAAAGCCGCAGAAAGTCTGTAGGGTGGCAGCAGGATTAAACCCGCAGAAAGTCTGTAGGGTGGCAGCAGGATTAAACCCGCAGAACGTCTGCAGGGTGGCAGCAGCAGGATTAAACCCGCAGAACGTCTGTAGGGTGGCAGCAGGATTAAACCCGCAGAAAGTCTGTAGGGTGGCAGCAGGATTAAACCCGCAGAAAGTCTGTAGGATGGCAGCAGCAGGATTAAACCCGCAGAAAGTCTGTAGGGTGGCAGCAGGATTAAACCCGCAGAAAGTCTGTAGGGTGGCAGCAGGATTAAACCCGCAGAAAGTCGGTAGGGTGGCAGCAGGATTAAACCCGCCGAAAGTCTGTAGGGTGGCAGCAGGATTAAACCCGCAGAAAGTCTGTAGGGTGGCAGCAGCAGGATTAAACCCGCAGGAAGTCTGTAGGGTGGCAGCAGCAGGATTAAACCCGCAGAAAGTCTGTAGGGTGGCAGCAGGATTAAACCCGCAGAAAGTCTGTAGGGTGGCAGCAGGATTAAACCCGCAGAAAGTCTGTAGGGCAGCAATAGGATTAAACCCGCAGAAAGTCTGTAGGGTGGCAGCAGCAGGATTAAACCCGCAGAAAGTCTGTAGGGTGGCACCAGGATTAAACCCGCAGAAAGTCTGTAGGGTGGCAGTAGGATTAAACCCGCAGAAAGTCTGTAGGGTGGCAGCAGCAGGATTAAACCCGCATAAAGTCTGTAGGGTGGCAGCAGCAGGATTAAACCAGCAGAAAGTCTGTAGGGTGGCAGCAGCAGGATTAAACCCGCAGAAAGTCTATAGGGTGGCAGCAGGATTAAACCCGCAGAAAGTCGGTAGGGTGGCAGCAGGATTAAACCCGCAGAAAGTCTATAGGGTGGCAGCAGGATTAAACCCGCAGAAAGTCTGTAGGGTGGCAGCAGCAGGATTAAACCCGCAGAAAGTCTGTAGGGTGGCAGCAGCAGGATTAAACCCGCAGAAAGTCTGTAGGGTGGCAGCAGCAGGATTAAACCCGCAGAAAGTCTGTAGGGTGGCAGCAGCAGGATTAAACCCGCAGAAAGTCTGTAGGGTGGCAGCAGCAGGATTAAACCCGCAGAAAGTCTGTAGGGTGGCAGCAAGATTAAACCCGCAGAAAATCTGTAGGGTGGCAGCAGGATTAAACCCGCAGAAAGTCTGTAGGCTGGCAGCAGGATTAAACCCGCAGAAAATCTGTAGGGTGGCAGCAGGATTAAACCCGCAGAAAGTCTGTACGGTGGCAGCAGCAGGATTAAACCCGCAGAAAGTCTGTAGGGTGGCAGCAGCAGGATTAAACCCGTAGAAAGTCTGTAGGGTGGCAGCAGGATTAAACCCGCAGAAAGTCTGTAGGGTGGCAGCAGGATTAAACCCGCAGAAAGTCTGTAGGGTGGCAGCAGCACAATAAAACCCGCAGAAAGTCTGTAGGGTGGCAGCAGCAGGATTAAACACGCAGAAAGTCTGTAGGGTGGCAGCAGCAGGATTGAACCCGCAGAAAGTCTGTAGGGTGGCAGAAGTAGGATTAAACCCGCAGAAAATCTGTAGGGTGGCAGCAACAGGATTAAACCCGCAGAACGTCTATAGGGTGGCAGCAGGATTAAACCCGCAGAAAGTCTGTAGGGTGGCAGCAGCAGGATTAAACCCACTGAAAGTCTGTAGGGTGGCAGCAGCAGGATTAAACCCGCAGAAAGTCTATAGGGTGGCAGCAAGATTAAACCAGCAGAAAGTCTGTAGGGTGGCAGCAGGATTAAATCCGCAGAAAGTCTGTAGGGTGGCAGCAGCAGGATTAAACCCGCAGAAAGTCTGTAGGATGGCAGCAGGATTAAACCCGCAGAAAGTCTGTAGGGTGGCAGCAGGATTAAACCCGCAGAAAGTCTGTAGGGTGGCAGTAGGATTAAACCCGCAGAAAGTCTGTAGGGTGGCAGCAGCAGGATTAAACCCGCAGAAAGTCTGTAGGGTGGCAGCAGCAGGATTAAACCCGCAGAAAGTCTGTAGGGTGGCAGCAGCAGGATTAAACCCGCAGAAAGTCTGTAGGGTGGCAGCAGGATTAAACCCGCAGAAAGTCTGTAGGGTGGCAGCAGGATTAAAGCCGCAGAAAGTCTGTAGGGTGGCAGCAGGATTAAACCCGCAGAAAGTCTGTAGGGTGGCAGCAGGATTAAACCCGCAGAACGTCTGCAGGGTGGCAGCAGCAGGATTAAACCCGCAGAACGTCTGTAGGGTGGCAGCAGGATTAAACCCGCAGAAAGTCTGTAGGGTGGCAGCAGGATTAAACCCGCAGAAAGTCTGTAGGGTGGCAGCAGCAGGATTAAACCCGCAGAAAGTCTGTAGGGTGGCACCAGGATTAAACCCGCAGAAAGTCTGTAGGGTGGCAGCAGGATTAAACCCGCAGAAAGTCGGTAGGGTGGCAGCAGGATTATACCCGCCGAAAGTCTGTAGGGTGGCAGCAGGATTAAACCCGCAGAAAGTCTGTAGGGTGGCAGCAGCAGGATTAAACCCGCAGGAAGTCTGTAGGGTGGCAGCAGCAGGATTAAACCCGCAGAAAGTCTGTAGGGTGGCAGCAGCAGGATTAAACCCGCAGAAACTCTGTAGGGTGGCAGCAAGATTAAACCCGCAGAAAGTCTGTAGGGTGGCAGCAGGATTAAACCCGCAGAAAGTCTGTAGGCTGGCAGCAGGATTAAACCCGCAGAAAATCTGTAGGGTGGCAGCAGGATTAAACCTGCAGAAAGTCTGTAGGGTGGCAGCAGCAGGATTAAACCCGCAGAAAGTCTGTAGGGTGGCAGCAGCAGGATTAAACCCGTAGAAAGTCTGTAGGGTGGCAGCAGGATTAAACCCGCAGAAAGTCTGTAGGGTGGCAGCAGGATTAAACCCGCAGAAAGTCTGTAGGGTGGCAGCAGCACAATAAAACCCGCAGAAAGTCTGTAGGGTGACAGCAGCAGGATTAAACCCGCAGAAAGTCTGTAGGGTGGCAGCAGCAGGATTGAACCCGCAGAAAGTCTGTAGGGTGGCAGCAGTAGGATTAAACCCGCAGAAAGTCTGTAGGGTGGCAGCAACAGGATTAAACCCGCAGAAAGTCTATAGGGTGGCAGCAGGATTAAACCCGCAGAAAGTCTGTAGGGTGGCAGCAGCAGGATTAAACCCACAGAAAGTCTGTAGGGTGGCAGCAGCAGGATTAAACCCGCAGAAAGTCTGTAGGGTGGCAGCAAGATTAAACCCGCAGAAAGTCTGTAGGGTGGCAGCAGGATTAAATCCGCAGAAAGTCTGTAGGGTGGCAGCAGCAGGATTAAACCCGCAGAAAGTCTGTAGGGTGGCAGCAGGATTAAACCCGCAGAAAGTCTGTAGGGTGGCAGCAGGATTAAACCCGCAGAAAGTCTGTAGGGTGGCAGCAGGATTAAACCCGCAGAAAGTCTGTAGGGTGGCAGCAGGATTAAACCCGCAGAAAGTCTGTAGGGTGGCAGCAGGATTAAACCCGAAGAAAATCTGTAGGGTGGCAGCAGCAGGATTAAACCCGCAGAAAGTCTGTAGGGGTGGCAGCAGCAGGATTAAACCCGCAGAAAGTCTGTAGGGTGGCAGCAACAGGATTAAACCCGCAGAAAGTCTGTAGGGTGGCAGCAGCAGCAGGATTTTATGGCGCAACCGGAAATGAAGACTGTGAAAGAGGATGAATGTGACATTGAAAAACACCACACAATAACGGATAGGTTGAGATTTTAGATACTATGAAAACCTTACTTAAATTATTATGGCATGTTAGAGCCGTAATTATCACAGTGTACTGCAAGAAATAATAAAACATTTTTGCTGACGAAATTGCCTAATCAATGAGTCATAGTTGGTTCTGTACTCTTAGCAAAGAGTCGAGATTCGGATATAATATAGCTCTGTCATAAAACCGCACAAGTTCATTCCCACAACTGCAAATGCCATCTCCGCTTTGCCAAATATTCTTTGAACTCCTTGAATGAATTTTATTCTTACTATTAATTACCGGGGAGCGGAGTACTTCATGTGTTTTATTTACATATCTGAAACTGTATTTCATATTACAAGGATTTTATTTCAAATATAACCGGGTTTTTTTTTCCTGTGAAAAAGATCTATCGCTGTTGTGAGTCTTCAAGACAAGGCCGACGATATATAATTCGTACTACGGATTTTACTTTGGTAGACGCTACGTGTCCCAGGGCAAAAATACTCACCAGTTTATGGCCAGTTTCAGATAAAAAGAAGCTTTTCTAGCCATATGGCAAACGGACCACGTCTGGTCGTCAATCGGTCAAACATAATCCTCAACCTAACAATAGCTATGACCTCAACACTAACCCTGAAATGTTCCATAGGATCACTGCACAAACAAAATCCAATTTGGCCACATGGCGCAACGACATGATGTAACTCCACATGTGTGTCTGTGACATGTTCTGACTACATACACCTTAGGTATCTTTGACATGACGTGGCTAGCCGTTTAGGTATCTGTGAAATAATGTGACTGCCATTTTAGTTATGTATGATACGCATTGACAACATTTTTAATTGTTTACGACGCGATATGACTGCCAATTTAGATGTCTTATTGCATTTGTGGCGTGATATGACGACATTTGGTGTATCTATCCAATCTATCAGAGGCACGACTTACATAAAGTTTGCATTTGCTTTAATTCCTGCAGGGAAGTCACAACCACCATATCATTTTGCAGTGGAAGGCGTGATTGGATGCCAGTGGAGCACAGGAACGGCATTATCGTCATTAACTCTGGCACCGTATTTTATTCCAATTATCAGTCCCGCGGCCTCAGCTGATGAACTGAGTGACAAAGTAAAAGAATAGGAACTGGAGGAAACAGGCATCAATTTATATTTTCCAGGACAACCTTTTATATATATATATTACATTTAGGTCTCACAAAAATGAAAAATGTTTCTATGTAGGTGGAATGCGCATAACGTCACAGAATGTTTTTGTTTCGTTCTTCCGACACTTAATATGAGTAGTATAGGTAATTCACGAGTTGGGCTCATCTTTAAAAAATAAAAAACAAACACATAAAAAAACAGCTTATTCAAAAAATAAAACATAAACTCCCCTAAAACTCTCATCCCGAGTTTTAGAAAGTTTGAGTATCTCAGATGTAGAAAATTCTGTTGATTGATTCACACATGAAAAGTTTTAAATACGTTTAATTCCCCTTCCTAAAAAATTATTTAATAATTGTTTTGATTCTGGAGATATATTTGAACCGTTTACTTTTGCATAACTTTGCTAGTAACAGCTGAAATTAAAGAATCAAAAAGACCTGATCCGGAATATTTATTACTATATCCTCCATAAACATATTTTCTTTTGTATCCTTTATTTATCACCAACATTTTATATAGCAATTTTTAACTGTGATTTTTTATATTCATTAGTGTTAATAATTTTCTGTCTATATAATTCATCTACAATACTTGCCATTTCATTTACAACACCTGTATTTCCTGCTTCTTTACTAGCCATTAATAATGTTAATCTTTGTATTAAGGCATCTGGATCCCGCGGAAAAAACCCTTTTTCCGAAAGTTACACCATGAGCTGCTTCGAAGCTTCCTGGTTTATCACTTTGTATCTCTTTCCAAATTGGTTTTACGAACTTAGTGTATTTTTTTCCTCTACTAGATTTAGGTTTTGGGTTATTAGGATCGTTATTTTGATATATAGCATTAGTAGAAGAAAGAATACGTTCATAAGTACGTCTGTCCTCATTTGAAAAATGTTCAGGCTCTTTGCTGGTTATTAGTTCCCACAAACTTTTTATAAAGAGACTTACCATATAATTATATATATTCTCATAATCACTAATACTAGGATCTCTACTATAACCACTATCATAATTTCTAGCATAAATATTTTTATGAGATAAAACATTTTCAGGCTCAATGGTAATTCTCGAATAATTGTTTTCAAATTGTAAGATTATTCTAAATTCCTTATTTTATTTTTCAATCGTTAATATGTGATGAGATATAATACCGAAAAAATCATCATTTTTTCCAATTGTTATACCATCAATAATAAAAGTGGATCCGTCGGGTGGATTTAATAAAATTTCGTTTTCTGTATCTGATTCTAAAAGAAATTCGCCAATACCCGCATTCTTTTCCTTAACAAAGTAATTTTTACCGTGGATTCTTTTAACATTTATATCTTTACTAGATGACTTGGACATATTTATTAAACCATCAATTTTTATCATTGTCTCTTTTTTTACCAATAACGGGTTTAATATCAATATCCCATTCAGGTTTTTTAGGAAATTCAGCTCTTTTATATTGTCACGAGTGGAGTGAGCGATAGTTAATAATTACGGGGGGAAAGGAGGAGAGTAAAATTAACGCACGTAGACAGGTGGGGAAAGGCGTGCATGTTATGAGTGGTGGGGGTCTGAAGGAGGCGAGGGCGCTGTATTACTATCACTGCAAGTTAGAACGTCCTAAAGAGCGGACGCAAGAGAAAGCCCAGTGGGCGAACATAAGGGGAGCAGTCGGAAGACTAGTGAGAGAGTTTATTCCAGTGATGACTGGTAGGTGAAACGATGATTGATAATTATGATTGATGTATTATATTCGTCTATTACCATGATGTAAATAAGTATATGTGAGGAATGTGGAAGCCCTTGATATTGGATATAGCAATGTGCGCCATGAGCGATAGATGAAAGTTGAGTTCATGGATTTGTAGCACGAGTGAGTATTGTGTACTACGGTGGAGGTGTGTTACCGTAAGATGTTTGGTGAGTGAAATGTGAACTATTGTGTGTACGCTTCATGGGTTGTAAGGAGAGGTGGAGTGAATAGAAATGGTATGGCATTATACCAATGTAATGTTATTCTTGTAGGTGTCGGGGACGGGCCGAAGAGCCACCTCGGTGAGCACAGGGGATAGGCCAGCATAGGGCCGGAGGCCACACATAGGCCAAGAGTGAGGCTGTCGGTGCAGGACAGTAGAGGCACATAAAGTCGTGGCAGTCAGGCCACGGACAGGGACGCAGATATGAGCGTGAATGTGCTAATTGAAATGATAATGTACTATTGCCACGTTGATGGGCTATTGAAATGATAATGTACTATTGCCACGTTGATGGGCTATTGAAATGATAATGTACTATTGCCATGTTGATGGGCTATTGAAATGATAATGTGCTATTAAGACCCTGAGGGGAGAGGCTGAGGCCGAAGTGTCTTTAGGAAGTAACTACCGAGTTGTGGACCCGAGGAAGAGTGCATGTGGGAATAAGGCCGTTGTACGGGAGTAAATTCAATAATATAATGTATGTAATTGCGCTATTATCTGTATAATTATGTTTAATAAATGTGTGAGTCTGATGGGTTGTTCTGTTAAGTGTTAAACTTGTTTGTTCGTGATTGTTGTCCTGTCGTAAATTATTACATCTCCCAGTCTGGGATTTGTGACATATATATTCCATTTCTCTTTAGTTGAAAACAATGTAAATTATTTAGTTCTCCTCTGGATAAAAAACCATCAACATTTTCTAAATTTTCAAAGTTAATTGCATGGTTATTAAGCGGAGTAATTTTCTTGTAATCCATTTTTCTACAAATAATTTATTTCATCTAAAGTTACAGGTAACTGTAAATCTTATTCTATGAATTATAAACTCTTTGTAAATGAGAATATTTTTAAAACTAATATCACCATCTGTTTTTTCGGCTTTCAATTCATTAGGCATATTTCGGATTTTGTAATCCTCTTTTTGTTTTTTTACAATTATTCGAAAATCTTTTGAATCATCTCCCGAAAAACTCATTTGTAATCCATCCATAATTTCTTTGTTATTAAAAGATTCTAAAACTTTACCTTCAATAATTATAGTTGAACCTATCGGAAAGTCTTCAAGAATCTCTTTTTTCATTCTCAAATTCACAATTAAAAGTTAGAATGGTGCGTAGCTCATCCTTAACGTTTGCAAGAAAATACTCCTCATCATGGCGTTTTAAAACTGTTGTCTCTCTATATCTAAGAAGTGGAACCAAACTTCCTATAATGCAACCTGAGTTGTAAACTTTTAGTAATATTTTGTTATTTCCTTTAGTTGATACTTTATCGCTTCTTAATTGAATATCTACACCCCATTCATGTTTGGTTGGTATCACTTTAAGTTTTTCATCAACATTTATAAGATTCACAGGTATATCTTTTACTTCACTTATAAATTTAGGAGGTGGTGAATCTACAATTTCATTTCTAACATATATACCGTCTTCATTTAATTTGAAACAATATATAGAATCTTTCTTTCCATTTTCATTAAAACCTTCAACATTTTCCAAATCATCTAGATTGGTTGCATACTTATGAATTGGAACAATAGTTGTTGTTGAGTCTCCGCTGGGCATAAGGCCAAACTTATCGACGGACATTGTAAAGGAAAAAAATTTAGAAGGAATTTCTTAATACAAACTATTAATAATTTCTTGAAAACGTTTTCCTTCTGATAATTCTTTTAAAACAAACAAACACAAATGCCCACAAATTACTGTGTTTGGATCTTGTACTTGATTAGTAGAATATTGAATATCTCCTTTTTTTCTCTCTAAGATATTTGATTATTTCTAAAGGAGGTCGAATTCCATAACTGTCAAAATAAATTTTGTCTTTGTCAAAGCCAAGGCTTGGATTAGCAGAGCTTCGACGAAGTCGATTCGGAGAATCGTCATGATACCAAGCGACCCAATGAGTTCCTCTTTTCGTTCCATCACCTAAATTCAGTATTCCACATTCTTTTCTGCTCGGTTTTTCAGGTAATTCAGTCCTTAAAAACACACCTCTAAAATTAGGAATTCTTAATTCCTTAACAGCTTTTAAAATATCAAAATTGGATAGTGCCATTTTTAGTTTTTAAATTTCTTTAAAAAATACTTTTTAAATTTCTCTAATATGAAATCTTATGACAACAGTTTCTCCTCTTAAATTTAAAGGTTTATCATTTTGATCTGTAATTTTAACCTCTAAGTTATTTATCGTTTTCATAGCTACCGGCAGAAAAACAAGATTTTTAGGTTTTTCAACTATTTTATATCCCGGAGATATATTTGGGAAAAAAGAATAAATAACCGGAACGGGGGAACCATTAACTATACTTCCGTTTATAATATTCAAATGAACTAGAATACTATTAACACTAAGAATGTTTACAATGTTTTCAGATTCATGAGTTCCCGATTCATAAATTTTATGATGAAATCCTAATAAATCAGCTATGGTTGTCACGAGCGAGTGAGCGGGGGTCAGTGAGTGCGGGGAAGGGAATTGAAGCGTGCATGTTGTGAGTGAAGTTGAGGCGTAGTAGAGGCAAAATCTGAATAGTCAGATCACTGCAAGTTAAGAAGTCCAAGGGGATAGACGTGAGAGAGCAGTCGGGAGATTGTGTGTTTTCCAGTGATGACTGGTAGGTTGAACTATGATTGATAATTATGATGATTGATGTACTATATTCTCCTATGACCATGATGTAAATAAGTTATATGTGAGGACTGTGAAAGTCATTGATTACTGTGTATAGAGATGTGCGCAATGAGCGATAGATGTAAGTTCGGATCATGGATTCGTAGCGAGTCTGAGGGCTGTGTGATACGGTAGAGGTGTGTTACCGTAGAGAAGTAAGATGTGTGGTGAGTGAAATGTGGACTGTTGTGTGTACGCTTGGTGGTTCGTAATGAGTGGTGAAGTGGATAGTAATTGTATGGTGTTATAGAGATGTAATGTTATTCTTATAGGTGCCGGGGTCGGGCAGAGAAGCCACCCGCGGTGAGCGGACTTGTGCCGGGGTTGGGCCGAAGGCTACCCACAGGCCTGCCTGAGTGAAGCTGTCGCGCAGGACAGCGGGAGCACATGAGTCGTGGCAGTCTGGCCACAGACAGGGGCGTTGTTATTGTCCTTGTTGCTATTAATATGTTAATGTGCTATTGAGATACTAATGTGCTATTGAAATATTAATGTGCTATTAAGACCTCGAGGGGAGATTGAGATACGGAGATTAGGTTGAGCAGGAGCCAATAAGAGAGGCCAGCAAGTAGTATACATATGGATGTGAGGCTGAGGCCAGAGCATAGTTAGGAAGTAACTATCGGGTTGTGGACCCGGAGAAGAATGAATGTTGGGAATACTGACCATTGAATGGTATTTGAATTGAGTTAATGTAATGTATGTAATTGCACAGATATCTTATTTTTATATATAATAAATGTGTGAGTCTGTTTGGTTGTTCTGTTAAGTGTTATACTTGTTCGTTCGTGATTGTTGTCCTGTCATAATTATTACATCTCCCAGTCTGGGATTTGTGACAAAGGTATTGTTTTCTTTAAAATTTACTTTGTATCCTTTCTTGACAGTCATAACGGATTTTAAAGTTTGATTATTTGGTTCGATTTTTATAGCATCACCAATCAGGCTTTGAATTGCAGTGTTTAAAGCTTTAATTTCATAAGCACCAACAGGTATAAACTTTTTATGCCACATGACGCCATCATAATAGTTAAATACGTTGTTATTCTCATCAATGTTGGGGAAAGAATAATAAGTTTCTAAATTAACTAAGGCGATTTCATAATGTTTATCTTTTTCTAATTCTAAAGGGGGGTTAAATATGGTCTTGAATGTGGTTTTATTATTCATAACGATAATTTGCTCTGAAAATTTTGATCTTGTGTTTTGGGCGATTTCTCTTAAAATATTTAAGGTAAAAATATGTTTGTTTTCATCCACTTTTAATGTAATAAAATCACCTATTTTTAGGTATGTAAAATGTGTTAAATTTATATATATATTTCCCATTGAATTTATTACTAGAATTGTCAATTACAAGAAATCCTTATGGTTCTTCCCAACATTTTTGACAGAGCTTTTTAAAATCTTCTAGTGTCATATCAACGCTTACATGATCATAATAAATGTGAGTTATAGTTTTCAAGTCTTGTTCAAACAAACAAAGAAAGTTTGAATTCTGTCTTATCGTTTGTCTCGGTAATTTAAAATAATTTTGGGCTAGATAGAAGCAGTCAACATTGTTATGCCTTCCTCTACAATAATAATTTTCACATTTGTTTTGTTTCTCCAGTAAAATATCATCAAATATCATTAAATTTTTATTTTCTGAATTTAGTTCGCTTGGATCTGGAACATCATCTTCGTTTTTATAAAATTGACAATTAATTGGAACTATGCTATCAATTTGTTTTCCAGCTTCTTCTAAAACTTGACAATGAGAAATATTAATTTTAAGAAAGTAATCATTCTTTTCAAATAATTTACATATAACATCTTTAGGTAGATTCTGATCAAATCCTGTTTTTATAATTTTATATTTAGGTTGATATAATGTTTTCCCGAAAACATACAAATGATTATAATCTAACCATCCTTCGTTTAGAAGCAAATTCAATAACAGATTAGTTTTTCCACATCTGCTTTTTCCTACTATAATTCCTTTTATGCTTTTAGATCACATAGGACTATTGTTTCTATTTGTTAAATTCTCATCACACTCAAAATTTCTAATGTCCATTTTAAAAGGAAAGAAAATGAAAAACTAGTATTATTCCCAACAATAACTATATAGGAAATAACTGTTGTCGTCTTAGAAATAGTGTTGTATTTTCTTGGTTATGTCCCCTGCATTGGTTCTCCCGGGTTTTAGCCTGTGACGCAACAATACAGATGCGTATGTATGTGAGGGAAGTGTGTGTGTAAGGGAGTGTGTGTGTGTGTGTGTAAGGGAGTGTGTGTGTGTATAGGGGGAGTGTGTGTGTGTGTAAGGGAGTGGGAACCATTCATTTGTTGGTATGCTCGGGACCCTCAAAAACACTAAGTGGCATTCGTTTCTATTAACAAAATGCCAACAAAGTCTAAATGGGGGTCATAACCCTCTAATGAGTGATGGTGGGTTTGACCGAGCAGAGGAGATCTTGAAGATAAGCGGGGAGGCGTGTGCCCGGTTTTTATTTATAGCTTGGAAATATTGATTGCTCTTATCACAGGCGGTTGCTAGGCTGCTGACGTAGATGTTTATCTTGGATACGGGGCGCTACGACGAGTAGCGCTTGAACTGTGAACTCCGTGTTTATCGATCGCTCCATCAATCTGGATACGGGGCGCTACGACGAGTAGCGCTTAAACTGTGAACTCCGTGTTTATCGATCGCTCCATCAATCTGGATACGGGGCGCTACGACGAGTAGCGCTTGAACTGTGAACTCTGTGTTTATCGATCGCTCCATCAATCTGGATATGAGGCGCTATGACGAGTAGCGCTTGAACTGTGAACTCCGTGTTTATCGATTGCTCTGTTACCTCTGTTACTAATTGTAGCGCTCAAACTTTAGCCTTGAATTTCTTGAGAGCTTGCTTGTTCATGTTCTGCAGGTATAACCGCTTCTTCCATCCAAAAATTTCTGATTTCTTCACTACTAGCAAGCATCTTTCTGATTTCATTTTTCAGTCTGAAAATTTCAGAAAACTAAAGACCAACAGTAGAAAATTTCCCTTTGTAGGGATCGAGAAGAAGGTACAATTCTCTCAGCCGACGAGCATACGATGGACAAATACCAATGTTGGATTTTAACCATGTATTCCAATCTTCTCTTCTCTCTGCTTGGTAAAAATTAAAAGTTTTTTCCAAAAGTCCACCAAACTGTAAATAGAAAAACATGGAGGTGGTTTGATGACGTTGTAAATGTTTATAGCCTTCGATCAATTTATTTACTGCCGTATCCACAGAAATGATATCCTCAATGTTGAAGAAAAACACGTCTATTCTCACTTTAAATTTGAGATCAATAATGTTTTTCTCCAAGTTTTTATGTAGTTCCGCGGGTGTCCATTTTGTCTGTGTTTTCTTTTCTTTCCTTTTGTATAACTCCTGAAGACTCGACAGGTTTTTGGTTTAGGTGGAAGTCGCGGCACTTTACCTGTAGGCCCCTGCTTCTGTAAATTATCTAAAAAACTGAGCATATCCGTGTGATATCGTTGATGGTCCATAATGCAGTCCTTTTGTTCTTGAGTCCATTGTTGAGAAGCTTGAAGTTCTGATAGTTTCGGAGAAGGTAATGGCCCATTTACAGCCTCCTGCCAAGAAGGATTTGGAATGTCCTGCGCTTGTGAAAACGATGGTTGTTGTTCCTGCTGTCGTTGCAACTCTGGTGTCAGTGGAATCTTTCTTTTAGGCATTTTAACGTTATCAAAAGGCTTCCTTCAAGATGTCTAGAATATTCCAAAAGTTGTCAGGCATTCTGACAATTTTCGTCAGATCTCCCCTGCTCTTTGAAAACGAGCTTATCTTTAACACGTCCTTCTTCGACAAAGTGCTGGCAATAAATGAGCTTAGCTGGGGAATGATATGTTGCCGGCAGCAGTTGCTAGGTTGTAACCATGTAAACAAAAGCTGTGATTGGTCTACTACGCAATTGCTGTGCAAGCTAAGAATCAATATTCTGCATAATGTAATCAGGGAGCTGATGAAATCTTCCCGGCGAAAAAGTCAATGGTTTCAATCAATAATTTCATTCTATTGAATGAAAGGTGGGTATTTTGAATGCGATGAATAGTGAATGAAGGCTAACGGAGTAAAAATCAATACCATTGCATGCAATATACCGTGCTATTTTCTGCAGGGATTCTCAAATAGTTTTAGGCGGGGTGTGATGAAGTTTTCATTTTTTGTGAAAAAGTTGTTTTTTTTAGTGTTTATTTTTTATATTTTAAAGATGAGCCCAACTCGTGAATTACCTATACTACTACGTGAATTACCTATACTACTAATATGGCCGGTGGATCAGCTCATTAGTGTATCTTCGAGATATGTCTAAGCGGTTAAAATGCCTGCTGGTTGCATTGCAGTTGATTGTCATGACAGAGCTGGAAAGAATGGATCCAAGCTGGTCAGATTCCCTACCATCCGTGTAAACAAGGGAAAGGAAGTGAAAGAATTGACCGACCTGAACATGTACACACGTGCCATAGTTTACTGAAGCGAATTACTTCTAGCTCGATGCTGGTTGGTTCGCGACGTCTCCCGTGCTCGCAGTGCAAATCAGTCAGCGAATCAAAAACAGTGCGACAATCGTCATGGTGATTTGGGGGGGGGGGGGTCCGGATATTAAACATGGCTGATATGCGCATTCTACCTACAGACTCTCTGTAGTCACGATAAATCGTACCGATAAAAAAAAAGAAAAAGGGCACAAATTATTCCATGTTTGTTAATTGTATTATTAATTTTACAGCCAGTGGCCACCATCGACACATTTGCAACAGTCATTTAAGCCAACTTATCAGCCAACCTACCAGAACTGCCAACCTCATCCCATCCCGGACCGTAACCACCGCAGGCTAGCTCATCTCAGCTATCTACGCAATAGGCAACAGAGAAATGAGGGGGAGGGGGTAACGCGTGGGGGGGGGGGGGTAACGCGTGAATAGGCCCATTGCGAATGACGACACAGAGTGTTTTTGTTTTGTACTTCCGACACCTAAAATGGCGGGTGGGTCAGCTGACCAGTGTAACTTCAAGATAATGTCTAAGCGGTTAAAATGTCTGCTGGTTGCATTGCAATTGACTGTTATGACAGGAGTGGAAAGGATGGATCCAAGCTGGTCAGATTCCCTAACATCTGTGTAAACAAAGGAAAGGAAGTGAAAGAATTGACCGAACGTCTCCCATGTGCGCGAACGCACGTGTTTACTGTAGTGAACTTTTTTTTAGCTCGCGGCCGATTGGTTCGCGACGCCTGAAGTGCTCACCGTGCAAATCAGCGAACGAATCAAAATCAGTGCTACCATCGCCATGATTAAGCGTCGGTCCTGACAACAAAAATGGCCATTATCCGCAATGGGCCTATACAGTAAATAACGTTCCTTCAGTGTGCGCACTGGGCATTTTGTGGGAGCTGACAGTGTTGAGGGCCTCAAGGAGCCATTGACATTCATTGATGACTTCATCAGTATGAATTGTATACGAACACGCTTGAAAAGCATATCTATGATTCTGTATGTTCACAGATTTAAGGGAAATACAAAAATCACATCATTGTAATTCTGGAAAGGTGAAGAAAAACAGTAATTACTCGACATCCCTTGGACGGCTGGTGAGGTTGTCTTTGTTCGTTTTATTTATTTTTGCTGCGAATGACCTATTGGCAATTACAAGAAATCCCAATGTCAGTGTCAGGCAATTTGTGAATCCGAATGAAACTGAGCGATGTTCCAATGTCAAACCACAACAGTCGTTCCAACTTAGAACTTTTAAATTCCAACTTTTTGTTTTCGGTCGGCCATTGCGCTGCAAACAGGTACACTGTATGAACTCGTGGAAATCCTTGAATGTTATTGTATTTTAGTCACGACAGCTGCAAAATGTGAGTGTGCATGAGAAAACCCGGCATAAGTCGGCAGAGATGATTTTGAGAAAAACGGCTTTGAAGTGAAATTATGGGTCCGACACAAACTTCCAACTTGGCTGTTGTTTAGGGGACCGTGGCATGTTACAGGGTAAACTGTAGACGAGCAGTGAACACTACTCACTATGATCTCTATAACGGCTTTGTAATTAGACCACGGTCTCCTAACAAGATCCAAAAACTTCCGACTTGGCTGTTGCTAGGGGACCGTGGCATGTTACAGGGTAAACTGTAGATGAGCAGTGAACACTACTCACTATGATCTCTATAACTGCTTTGTAATTAGACCACGGTCTCCTAACAAGATCCAAAAACTTCCGACTTGGCTGTTGCTAGGGGACCGTGGCATGTTACAGGGTAAACTGTAGATGAGCAGTGAACACTACTCACAATGATCTCTATAACTGCTTAGTTATTATACTACGGTCTCCTAACAGCAATCACTCCAATATTACTTGGTCGATTAGCTGTTGCCACTTATAGGATTAAATGCCGTTTTCTCAAAATCTTGTTTTAGGGGGGGTCACTGACTTCAATTTATCAGAAATGTCTTGTCTTTTATTATAATATGTACAGAACTCAAAATGTCATGTTGCCGACTTATACCGGGTTTTCCCATGCACTCACAAATAATAGTAAAAATAGTTACGACCTTCTCTTTGTTCTTTTTCTTTCGCAGGCAAGCTATCCCTATTTTTTCAGGTTAGTACCACCTGATAGATACCAAACCAAGGCAATGCTGGCATTCATTACTTCACACGGGTGGGAACAAATTTCCATTCTGTATTCGAGACGAACCTACGGAATATCGGCCTACAGGAACATTGAAACATTAGCAAAAACAATGCGGATTTGTATTGACGCTGCCATCTCAATACCGATTGTTCCAGATGTCAAGTATTGTCGGTATTTGGTGGAAACCTTGTTAAAGGAGCACACAGCACGTGTAGTCATTATATTCGATATTTACTCGAATTCATACTGTATTTTAGATGAAGTGTCAGCTCAGGCAGCAAAGAAAAAACTTGTCTTTATTGCCAGCGACGCGTGGTTGGGCATTTTTACAAACAAAGAAAAAACAAGCGACGTTCCTCCCGGATTTTTTATCTTCTCGTTTTCAGACAAAAAGGTCCCGGGGTTTCCAGAGTACCTGAAAACAATAGCAGCTGATACTACAAATAATCCCTGGATTCACGAAATGCTGGCAGACATGCACAGCTGCGGTAACAGGCCTTGCAATGTAACCGACATCTTATTGCATGCACAGGCATCGCTCGAGGTATCCGCCATATACGACGCCATGTATACATATGCTTATGTCCTGAATGATTTGATACGGTATAAATGTTCGGATGCCGCAGGAGCCAAAGTTAAAGAATGCTTATGTCATCACAAACTAGAGCTGATAGACTTCATTAAGCGTACGAAATTTCAAGGGACATCGGGAAACATTGAGTTTGATGTTACGGGCTCCGTATTAGGCCAGTACAAAGTCTTGCAATCCATTAGAAACGATGCAGGAGAGATTTACCCCAAACTTATTGCAGTGTATGACATACGAAGTGAACTGCTGTTTCAGATAAGTAGTCTCATGTGGGAAGATTTCGGTCATGTAGTCCCCAAGTCAACGTGTACTGAACGGTGTCAACCCGGTGAGATCAAACGTTTATTTTCCTGTTGTTGGGTCTGCATTCCATGTAATGAATATGAAACCGCAACCAATAATAATACACAGTGCTCGAGGTGTCCACGTTATTCAAAGCCTGATCCTGCCACTGGACTGACCACATGTAAACCAATTCCTCGGAAGTTTCTTCTTGATATGTCTCATCCAGGGGTCTCCATCTTGATATTCTTGACTGCAGCCAGCATCGCGCTTACTAAAGCTATTCTGGTAGCTTTTCTCTCAAACGAAAGTCACACTGTAATAAAGACTTCAAACCCGGTGCTGAGTTTGTTTCAAATGATCTCCATACTAATCGGGTACGCTGCAGTAGTGATCCTATTGCAGACGCCATCGAAGAACACATGCTTTTCTGCATTCTCGGCCTTGTCCTTCAGCTTTAACATGGCATGTGCGGCTACTCTGTTGAAAGCCATACGGCTAAAAAGAATTTCCAGTCGACGCAGAAATCTAACAGGATCAAAGTTCATCAGCACACAGTCGCAAACTATGGCAATGGTTGCCTTTGCTTTAGTAGAGGTAAGTGACTCATGCCTGGTGTACTTCTTGGGTGCCTTATTTAACAGAGAGATCCACACCCAAATCCCCCCCCCCCCCCGTGGGTTTTGGAGTATAGAAATTGACCCAACTGCGGAGTGGTAAAACTCCACCACATGGTGGGCTTTCCCCACAGACCCCCACATCTCGGCGGCCTGTCGGTGACAGCTGTTGTCTTCTCTTATTTTGTCTTCTGTCCCGCTTGTCTTTCGTCCTTTTCTTTCACACACTGTGTGGTTCCCGGTCTAGCAAAGTGAAGGACCACCTTGGTACGTCCCCGTCTCGATGATCGTGGGGTGCGACCTGTGATGGAGGAGAATGGAATTCTGGTGGTTAAGGTGAACCAATGTGCGGACTGCCCCTCTACCGACACACCATCTTGACCCGGCCTTCCTCTGAGACTGGGGGAGGGGGTGGTGGTTTGGCATATACCACTCAATCGGTTAGGCCTCGAATACTTTGCGATTCGAGACCTAGGCCAATCCTGGAGGAAGTAACGTCCTGTGGGGAGTAGAGCTCTGGGGTAGCTGACAGGAAGCGGGGAAGGAATATATTACGATTGTAATTGAGAGGGGCTAAACCACACTCACAAACACACTAAATACTAAATAACGAAATGAGTAAATTTTACAGTCAGGCCTGCAGAGCCACAACCATTTCATTACGACAATTAAACACGAATATATAAGCAAGTTATAGGGATGTGAAATCAATATCAATAGCAATTCAATATAATAGCTCTAAGGTAACTCTAGGTCTGTAATCTAAAGACGTACTCTCACAAATAATCCCCCCCCCCTATATTACTAACCCATTATATAATGTAAATCTATCTCCAGTGAATACTGACTTAAAGTGCCGTCACAAGGACGATATCTGCTTTGTAGGCCAAGGGCCTGAACTTTGCAATAGTTCATAAGTAAACAATCTTCATATTGCATAAAACTGTGATATCCTGGTAATTCCCAGTCTCACAAGGCAACAATTTAAGTTTACAATTTATCACTGGCTAGATCTCCAGGGGGACGCAGTCATCGTAAATTCAGCCTTGCTCGTGTTATCTATTTCTTCACCTTTTGTATGTTGTTTTCTTTTTATTATTTTTCAGATGACACTTTCGACATTGTTTAATCGGATCTCTGGAGTGAATTCCCAATTACGTGCACACCGCACTAACAGGACAGATGAGTTTGTGGAGATCTTTTGCTACTTCCCCGCCCTGAGAGTAACACTGTTCTTGGCTGTCCATCTCGTCCTACTCTTGTTGTGTTCTTATTATTCATTAAGAACGCAGATGTTGCCCAAACGCTTTAATGAGAGCCGTTATGCAACCCTGAGCTTATCTATTAACACTATAACATGGCTGGCTGTGCTGCCGACTTTCAACGTGCCAAGTCAGACGAATGAACAGACACTACTTTTGTGTTATATCGTTATCCTGAATCATTCGACAACCTTGACGTGTTTCTTCCTATCCAGACTGTATCAACTGCATACCTATGATGATGCGCAACTACAGCGTAAATTTGCAGGCCTTGACGGAGGTGGATTATAGTGTCAGCTCATGACGTCGTGGTCCAAGCCGATTTCAATCAATCTCAGAATCTGGCAGAACAGGATAATGAGAGCACCAAGCTCTGAATTCTCTCAGCCAAATTTCAGAGTTACTCTGTATTAGCAGAGATTTCGGATAGATATATTACTGTATTTTGATTTGCTAACATTTTCCCCATTTGTGTTTAGCTTACTCGACAACAATAAAGATTACGAATTAGATTAAGCTTTTCTGACTTGTGTTCTTTAACTGTATTTCATTTTAGTTCGTTAAGGTGGTCTAGAGGCAAGGTGCTCGGTCTCTCATGCCAAGGGTCCCGGGTTCAAAACCTGGCCGGTGCAGGCATGTTGGAAGTGAGGGGGGGGGGAGGGAGTGTTAGGGATGATTTTTTTCTCATATTATCGTGTACCTGATCCTATAGGGGTGGGGGGGGGGTTATGATCGAGTACCTAGTCTTCTCGGATTAGGACGAAACACTTCGGAGGGATCTTGACAGTTGGAAATCGAAAAGAGCAGGCCAAACAGGCCGCTGCCCGGGAAAAATCAAATAAAATTCATCCCTAACACTTCCTCCCCCTCCCCCTCACCCCCCCCCAAAAAAAACACAAAAAAAACAAAATTTACCGCGGACCGGCGCCGCACTGTGGCGACGACGTGTCGCTCCAGTTGTAACTGGGTGCAGTGACACAAAGGCAAATTCCCCACATGGGATTAAAGTACATGTAGTAGTACAAATACAAATAGTCAGTCACATTCCTCAGGGGACTCTTTGATTTGCACTAGGGAGATCTCTCTTTCCCTCTTATCATTCGCCACATACAATTATTCATCAGAGTTTTGTTTGAGTTTTTATTTTTCGATCTCCAATTCAAATTGAAAAAAAAACGAACAAACAAACGAACCATAACAACAAAACAAAAACAAAAAGCACATCAAGACTGACAGGAAACTGTTAGTGTTAACCTGTTGTGACTGCCATCGTAACCATCAGCAAGCTCACGCTTGTAATTTGAGCTTTCAGACGCCATTTCAAATTAAGAACGAAAACACAACAAATAACAACAAGAAAAACACGAACAAATTTGGCATCAGTAAAACAATCTCTTCCACTACATTAAGCTGACCAGAAAATATTCAATCTGTGACAAACCTTTGTAAAATAACCCTGTGGAAATATTTCAAATCCAAATGAAGATTTTGGAATTTCTAGCTTACCTGGATAACATAATCTCTTCATTTTTAAAACCTCATATTAAAATAAAGATATAGGTAGAATGCGCGTGACGTCACAGAGTGTATTGGTTTTATTCTTCCGCCATACAACGTGGCGGGTGGATCGGCTGACGAGTGTAACTTCGAGATAAAAAACATGGGTGGAAAGGATGGATCCAAGCTGGTCAAATTTCCTACCATCCCTGTAAACAAGGAAAGGGAAGTGCAAGAATTTATTGACCGAACGTCTCCCAAGTGCGTAGGCCTATACACATGTGTCATTGTTTACTGTTGTGAACTTTTTTAAAACTCGCCGCCGATTGGTTCGCGACGCTTTAAGTGCTCACAGTGCAAATCACCTAACGAATCAAAATCAATGCCACCATCGCCATGGTGAAGCGTGGGTCCCGACAGACAAGATGGTGGATATGCGCATTCTACCTATTCAAGATCTCTTCAAATATTTTATTAATACAATTCCCTTCAAGCACGTCGGCAGTACACTCTCCTCAAATACCTCAAGCTCAGATGAAGATATTCAAAAGCTAACAAATCTGGACAAGAGCATCTTTTCGAAACAAATTCAGAATTTCGATGACGACATAAATTATAGGCTCTCCAACAACTTTATAAACACAAATTGTTCTAATAATCAAGCCGGCTGAAGTCTGTCTTCAAGAAACTAAGAATCGGATCACTGCTTTGCCAGTGGTACAGACGGGCTAAGCGGTGGAATGTCCATCATTCTAAATCAGATGCTCCTACATAGACAGATTCAGTTAATTACTAACCTTCAGGCTGTGGCTGTAGGGCTCACAGCCGGCAAACCTCTAACTTTGTGCTCCATATATCTTCCGCCTTCGCTTCAAAACTCTAAAATTGACCTTACAGATCTTGTTGAACGACTTCCTCCGCCATAAGATAAGATAAGATAAGATAAGATAAGATAAGATAAGATAAATTTTATTCGTCCTTGTACAAGGAAATTTGTTTTGATCATTGAATACATAACAATACAGTTACAGAAGCAGAAAGTATGATACATAGCGCGCACACATATATACACACACACTGATAAATTAACTAAATTAACAAAATTAACACTGCACACAATATGCTTCCCTAACTAAAACACATTGGCCTGACACGCAGGACATAATTCAACTGTGCACAGATTACGATCAAGATGACGACATTATTGTAACATCCTAGTTGATGATGGAATAAACGATTTAAAGTAGCGCTCAGTTTTAGTTTTCTTTGACAACAGCCTTAAACTTCTTACAGATCTTTTATATTCCTTGTTCAGGGGATGTTGGGGGTCATTTATAATAATATTAGCTTTTTTAATACAAGCACCAGTGTACAGCTCATCAAAATATGGCAGGTCACAGATACAAGTTTTGGATGCTTTTTTAATTAAATTATTGATCTTATTTTTATCTTTTTGTAAGATGTTTCCTCCCCAACAGACAACTCCATACATCAAAACGCTCTGAATAGCCATGGTGTAAAATATTTTCAGAATGCTTTTGCTAACTTTTAAAAAGCGGAGCTTTCTGAGGAAATACATGCGCTGGTTGGCTTTCTTGTATACATATGTTACATGCGCATGCCAGTTAAGCAATGAATCAATAGTAATGCCAAGATATTTGGCCTCTGTGACAATTTCAACCTCTTCATTGTTGATAGTAAGAGGGCAAACAGGATCGTTGTTATTTTTCCTAAAGTAAAAAATAAGCTCTTTTGTTTTCTTAACATTCAGTAGAAGATAGTTGTTATTACACCAACAATGAAATGATTGTACAATGTTCGAATATTCGTGGCCAGAGTTATGTAAAAAGGCCTAAAATAGCAGAGTCGTCGGCAAATTTAAGAAGGTAAACGTTGTTGTGTGTCACAGTGAAATCATTTGTATACAATGTATACAAGGCAGGTGACAGCACGCAGCCTTGAGGCGCTCCTGTGTTTGTTGTGAGTAATTTGGAAAATGTGTTGTTTATATCCACAAACTGGCTTCTCTGTGTTAGAAATTCGAAGATCCAGCTCTTTAAAAAAGAACTCCTTATGGGAGACGCTAGCCCATGCTGTGCATCGCCACTGTGTTGAACGGTGTTAACGTTATGTGCAGTGGAGTGTGCTCGGAGTCCAGTTGGTGTAGAGATGAAAAAAAAAAGCAAAAAGCATGGCTTCATGGTCGAAATATAACTTGGTCATGAACTTTCGTCGATCATTCGACTGTTTATGGAATGTAAAACCTAAGGAATGCAGCAAATAAACTGATAACAAAAAAAGAAGAAAAGGCACATGGCCAGTATTGTCTTTAACTAAGGCCTTTGAGCCCCAAGCAGATAGAGAATTACTGACGAAGAAAATAAATATCCTGCGAACGAATTTCAGGAAGGAATTGAAGAAAGTGGAAAATCCAGGCGAAGGAGATGCATAAGTGCCAAAACAATGGTACTTTCAAAGTATGATGTTTCTGAGAGATGAAGAAACATCCTGGCCATCAGACTGTAGTAAATTGGTGTTTCTGTCTGTCCAACAGACATGGTTTTGTCCAGGTAGAGCGCTTAGTTTTCGTGCTTGTCAGTATTTACGCTGATCGCAATGGAAATCAAAATTATGCTGTCCTCCATTTTGGAAGAGGCGATTTGATCAAGAAAACTTGAACATGTTGGGTCAAGATCGATCAAGCAGAATTGTCATGCCAACTTGTGCAGCCCGCTTGATCCAGTCCGTTTGTGCGTGTAGAGGCAGCTTTAGGTTGACAAATATTTGCACACCATTTTGTCCTGCAGCACCAGACCGCACCTTTGTTTTCATATAGAACGCAAGTTCGGATAGACCACAGAGACAAGACACGAAACTGATTGAAATTTAAACCGAGAAGAACGTAAACAAGAAAGTCTTTGTTAAGCTAATGGTCCACATCAGTGATGATACGTGTCACAACACTTGCTGATCAGAATGCAGTATTCAGAGGATCGTTGTTCAAGACTGTCACAGCGCAGTCGTTTCTCAGGTGCCGGCCAATGTCATGAAGAGACATTTGAATATGGATGCCTTTCTGTGACAAGTGAGTAATAGTATTAGTAATATTAGATCTAATTTGATCTATACCATTCTAGATCTAGAAAAATCTGATATAGTAGAAACTTAAATTTTGTTGTGTATGTATTTCTTGACAACAGCAACACATTATTTAATAGTAATAAAACAGCACAGCTCACAGGCAACAGGTCTAAATCTAGAGCGGAGGTCGGCAAACTTTGACTCGGCCTTGAAACTTGAAATTTGGGAATTATATTGTACAAGTAAATGCTGAATCTGGGGAATTCCCACATGCATAGGATTTTAATCCTTCCACACTAACAGAACGCACCCACAAAAGTGTGCAAATCTACACACTATTGCACTTCATTCGAGATGAAGACGACGTACTGTCCAGCAATCTGACGTCATGAACATGACATATTGAAGTACAGTAAAAAGTTGTTGTTTAATGCATTAAGAATTAGTGAGAAACTTGTTTATCAGGAAAACCAACGAATTTTAATTTCATGGTAATTTGAATATATGCACGAGGGAATGGAAAGGGGAGAAAACAAAATGAAGGAGTGGGGAAATGGAGGATTTAACAAAACGAGGGAGAGGGAAATGGGAGGAAAGAACAGAACAAAAGTGGGAAATGGGAGGAAAGAACAGAACAAAAGTGGGAAATGGGAGGAAAGAACAGAACAAAAGTGGGAAATGGGAGGAAAGAACAGAACAAAAGTGGGAAAAGGGAGGAAAGAACAGAAAAAAAGTGGGAAAAGGGGGGAAAGAACAGAAATAAAGTGGGAAAAGGGAGGAAAGAACAGAAAAAAAGTGGGAAAAGGGAGGAAAGAACATAAAAAAAGTGGGAAAAGGGAGGAAAGAACAGAACAAAAGTGGGAAAAGGGGGGAAAGAACAGAAAGAAAGTGGGAAAAGGGAGGAAAGAACAGAAAGAAAGTGGGAAATGGGAGGAAAGAACAGAACAAAAGTGGGAAATGGGAGGAAAGAACAGAACAGAAGTGGGAAAAGGGGGGAAAGAACAGAAAGAAAGTGGGAAAAGGGAGGAAAGAACAGAAAAAAAGTGGGAAAAGGGAGGAAAGAACAGAACAAAAGTGGGAAAAGGGAGGAAAGAACAGAAAAAAGTGGGAAAAGGGAGGAAAGAACAGAAAAAAAGTGGGAAAAGGGAGGAAAGAACAGAAAAAAAGTGGGAAAAGGGAGGAAAGAACAGAAAAAAGTGGGAAAAGGGAGGAAAGAACAGAAAAAAAGTGGGAAAAGGGAGGAAAGAACAGAAAAAAAGTGGGAAAAGGGAGAAAAGAACAGAAAAAAAGTGGGAAGAGGGAGGAAAGAATACGAAAAAAAGTGGGAAAAGGGAAGAAAGAATAGGAAAAAAAGTGGGAAAAAGGAGGAAAGAACAGAAAAAAAGTGGGAAAAGGGAGGAAAGAACACAAAGAAGGTGGGAAAAGGGAGGAAAGAACACAAAGAAAGTGGGAAAAGGGAGAAAAGAACAGAAAGAAAGTGGGAAAAGGGAGAAAAGAACAGAAAGAAAGTGGGAAAAGGGAGGAAAGAACAGAAAAAAAGTGGGAAAAGGGAGGAAAGAACAGAACAAAAGTGGGAAACGGGAGAAAAGAACAGAACAAAAGTGGGAAAAGGGAGGAAAGAACAGAAAAAAAGTGGGAAAAGGGAGGAAAGAACAGAAAAAAGTGGGAAAAGGGAGGAAAGAACAGAAAAAAAGTGGGAAAAGGGAGGAAAGAACAGAAAAAAAGTGGGAAAAGGGAGAAAAGAACAGAAAAAAAGTGGGAAGAGGGAGGAAAGAATACGAAAAAAAGTGGGAAAAGGGAAGAAAGAATAGGAAAAAAAGTGGGAAAAAGGAGGAAAGAACAGAAAAAAAGTGGGAAAAGGGAGGAAAGAACACAAAGAAGGTGGGAAAAGGGAGGAAAGAACACAAAGAAAGTGGGAAAAGGGAGAAAAGAACAGAAAGAAAGTGGGAAAAGGGAGAAAAGAACAGAAAGAAAGTGGGAAAAGGGAGGAAAGAACAGAAAAAAAGTGGGAAAAGGGAGGAAAGAACAGAACAAAAGTGGGAAACGGGAGAAAAGAACAGAACAAAAGTGGGAAAAGGGAGGAAAGAACAGAAAAAAGTGGGAAAAGGGAAGAAAGAACAGAAAAAAAGTGGGAAAAGGGAGGAAAGAACAAAAAGAAAGTGGGAAAAGGGAAGAAAGAACAGAAAAAAAGTGGGAAAAGGGAGTAAAGAACAGAAAAAAAGTGGGAAAAGGGAGAAAAGAGCAGAAAAAAAGTGGGAAACGGGAGAAAAGAACAGAACAAAAGTGGGAAAAGGGAGGAAAGAACAGAAAGAAAGTGGGAAAAGGGAAGAAAGAAATGAAAAAAAGTGGGAAAAGGGAGGAAAGAACAAAAAGAAAGAGGGAAAAGGTAAGAAAGAACAAAAAGAAAGTGGGAAAAGGGAAGAAAGAACAGAAAAAAAAGTGGGAAAAGGGAGGAAAGAACAAATAGAAAGAGGGAAAAGGGAAGAAAGAACAGAAAAAAAGTGGGAAAAGGGAGGAAAGAACAGAAAGAAAGTGGGAAAAGGGAGAAAAGAACAGAAAAAAAAGTGGGAAAAGGGAGGAAAGAACAGAAAGAAAGTGGGAAAAGGGAGAAAACAACAGAAAAAAAGTGGGAAACGGGAGAAAAGAACAGAACAAAAGTGGGAAAAGGGAGGAAAGAACAGAAAGAAAGTGGGAAAAGGGAAGAAAGAACAGAAAAAAAGTAAGAAAAGGGAGGAAAGAACAAAAAGAAAGTGGGAAAAGGTAAGAAAGAACAGAAAAAAAGTGGGAAAAGGGAGGAAAGAACAGAAAGAGAGTGGGAAAAGGGAGAAAAGAACAGAAAAAAAAGTGGGAAAAGGGAGGAAAGAACAAAAAGAAAGAGGGAAAAGGGAAGAAAGAACAGAAAAAAAGTGGGAAAAGGGAGGAAAGAACAGAAAGAAAGTGGGAAAAGGGAGAAAAGAACAGAAAGAAAGTGGGAAAAGGGAGGAAAGAACAAAAAGAAAGAGGGAAAAGGGAAGAAAGAACAAAAAGAAAGTGGGAAAAGGGAGGAAAGAACAGAAAGAAAGTGGGAAAAGGGAGGAAAGAACAGAAAGAGAGTGGGAAAAGGGAGAAAAGAACAGAAAAAAAAGTGGGAAAAGGGAGGAAAGAACAAAAAGAAAGAGGGAAAAGGGAAGAAAGAACAGAAAAAAGTGGGAAAAGGGAGGAAAGAACAGAAAGAAAGTGGGAAAAGGGAGAAAAGAACAGAAAAAAAAGTGGGAAAAGGGAGGAAAGAACAAAAAGAAAGAGGGAAAAGGGAAGAAAGAATAGAAAAAAAGTGGGAAAAGGGAGGAAAGAACAGAAAGAAAGTGGGAAAAGGGAGAAAAGAACAGGGAAAAGAAAGGAACAAAAGTAGAAAAAGGGAGGAAAGAACAGAAAGAAAGTGGGAAAAGGGAAGAAAGAACAAAAAGAAAGTGGGAAAAGGGAAGAAAGAACAAAAAAAAAAGTGGGAAAAGGGAAGAAAGAACAAAAAGAAAGTGGGAAAAGGGAAGAAAGAACAAAAAGAAAGTGGGAAAAGGGAAGAAAGAACAAAAAAAAAGGTGGGAAAAGGGAAGAAAGAACAAAAAAAAAAGGTGGGAAAAGGGAAGAAAGAACAAAAAGAAAGTGGGAAAAGGTAGGAAAGAAGAAAAAGAAAGTGGGAAAAGGGAAGAAAGAACAAAAAGAAAGTGGGAAAAAGGGAAGAAAGAACAAAAAGAAAGTGGGAAAAGGGAGGAAAGAACAAAAAGAAAGTGGGAAAAGTTAGGAAAGAACAAAAAAAAAAGTGGGAAATGGGAGGAAAGAACAGAACAGAAGTGGGAAAAGGGAAGAAAGAACAAAAAGAAAGTGGGAAACGGGAGAAAAGAACAGAACAAAAGTGGGAAAAGGTAGGAAAGAAGAAAAAAAAAGTGGGAAACGGGAGGAAAGAATAGGAAAAAAAGTGGGAAAAGGGAGGAAAGAACAGAAGGAAAGTGGGAAAAGGGAGGAAAGAACAGAAAAAAAGTGGGAAAAGGGAGGAAAGAACAGAAAGAAAGTGGGAAAAGGGAGAAAAGAACAGAAAAAAAGTGGGAAACGGGAGAAAAGAAAGGAACAAAAGTGGAAAAAGGGAGGAAAGAACAAAAAAAAAAGTGGGAAAAGGGAAGAAAGAACAAAAAGAAAGTGGGAAAAGGGAAGAAAGAACAAAAAAAAAAGTCGGAAAAGGGAGGAAAGAACAAAAAGAAAGTGGGAAAAGGGAGGAAAGAACAAAAAGAAAGTGGGAAAAGGGAAGAAAGAACAAAAAAAAAAGTGGGAAAAGGGAAGAAAGAACAAAAAGAAAGTGGGAAAAGGTAGGAAAGAACAAAAAGAAAGTGGGAAAAGGGAAGAAAGAACAAAAAGAAAGTGGGGAAAAAGGGAAGAAAGAACAAAAAGAAAGTGGGAAAAGGGAGGAAAGAACAAAAAGAAAGTGGGAAAAGTTAGGAAAGAACAAAAAAAAAAGTGGGAAAAGGGAAGAAAGAACAAAAAAAAAGTGGGAAAAGGGAAGAAAGAACAAAAAGAAAATGGGAAAAGGTAGGAAAGAACAAAAAAAAAGTGGGAAAAGGTAGGAAAGAATAAAAAAAAAAGTGGGAAAAGGGAGGAAAGAACAGAAGGAAAGTGGGAAAAGGGAGGAAAGAACAGAAAAAAAGAGTGCGGAGAAAGAAGAAAACATGTGGAGTGTCGCGATGTGGGTTAGATGGGGAGAATTCGACTGACACTCTTTCGAGGTCCGCTCCCACAATCGACGAATACACAAAAAAAATACTTGCACTCTAAAAACTAAATAAATCAATTGCTTTGATTTTTAGCAGAACTGTAGGGCAGTTTAATTTCAGGAATTAATGTAACAAATATAATTATAAATATAAATATCAATTCAAAGGCAACTGAATCTAACTAATGAAACTACAGCTTTCTATAAAGACTAACTTATTCACTCTAACTACTTGCAGGTCATATGAGTTAGAGGCCAAATAGAATCCGCGCACGTGGCGACGGATATAACAGTTTAAATTCTATTAATTCAATGAGACATGTTATGATATGGACCTTTCCTCTAGACACGCCATGGAGAATGCTTGTACAACCATGCGTTGTCTGGCGGTAGCTCTGAAACTGTCTTCAAAAGTAAGTAGAACGGTTCACTTTCATCATTACAAATTAGTATGGACTCTCACCATTAGGCCCTCACTGGGAGTGAGAGCGCTGGATGTAAACGCTGTGGGTTCATATCAAACCAAGTAGCTTAGGCTCTGGAGCTTTAAAACATCACGCTCCTCACAATATGGACTGCTCAACTGCGTCTCTATGTCTCTCATCTGGCTGAGGACTGTCGCCGTCCACCTCGTAAATGGATTGTCTACATGTGGCTTCTATCTAAGCTCTGCATGGGTTTAAATACTAAAGCTATGTCTCGACCTTCCGTCCAGATTCATACATTTGATTGGTGCAGTCGCTTCAGCTCAGCCTGCAATATTAATTTATGCTTGTCATGGCCTTGCGCCAAAATCAAGGTCAATTTTACGGTCTAGACAAAATTTAAAATGCGAAACATTAACTACTAAAATCTTCAAACCCCGTGCTTTCTACTCTTATGCACGAATTTCCGAACGCCAACTAAGCGTCTAAATAAACTACCTTTACTCGCCCCTTATCTATCTAAATCAAAATCACGGGGTCGAGAACTGCTCTGTCATTCCTAGCTATACATTTATTCTGTCTCGCCCCTCCTTCTCTCCATCCTTCAGAAAAAAAGGTGTTTCAAAACAAACTGTTCACGAGAACAGCTCAAGGACAAATTAGGCTGGTTATAGTCAACAAGATCGTAAAAATTGACTCACTGACGTCGTGACCTAGCACGGCATTTATGATCCTAATGTGATCATGACATGGAGATCACCCTCTATACAATAATGTGTGGCGTGCATGATATTATACGCCCGTATAAAAGCACACCACAACCCTTCAAAATAGATCGAGCAGTTCTTGGAAATTGGATTTTTCTCATATTTTCAAGTCCCTGGTCCTATTGGGGGGTAGGATCGAGTACCTAGTCTTCTCGGATAAGGACGAAAAAATTCGGAGGGCCCGTGTGCACGTTGCGCACGTTAAAGATACCTTGGCAGTTGGAAATTGTAAAGAGCAGGCCGAAAGGCCGCTGCCCGGGCAAAATTGAAATTAATAGATTAAAATTTATCCATATCATCTCCCCCCCCCCCCCCCCCCCGCCAGAACAAGAAATAATAAAACAAGTAAAGTGAGGTGTAAATGCCAAGGGCAGCGAACCTCCTAAAATAAAGACCTCAAATCAAAATAGATCCTACAACAAGCAAAAAATCTTTGAAAAATTGAGGACCGCATTGTAATGTGTCGTAAGTCGGGATTTACAAAATTTTCCGGAGAATTCAGAATTTAACCACCCACCCTATCAGCCCCGCCCCTTTCCCAATCACTTATAGAACAACTTGTTAAGGACTACAAGAATTCCAAATATCTTAATTTCTTGAGGAAAAAAAAGTGGAGTTACGACTTGTTACCATGTAACCCTGGAAATAATGCTTCACTGGAAACAAAGCACAAAAACGCCTATTTCCCAAGAGTTTCAGCGTCTTAAATCTATGCGAATTGTAAGATGTACGGATCTCGACGCCGAAACAACGAAACAAATTTGGTGGTCAATATCTCAATTTGACCCGAGGTCCCGTCCAGACAGATCCATGGCGATGTGTCATATGTATAACTTATTCAGCATCAACTCAGTATGACCTACGTAAATCACCGACAGGTTGTTTAAATGTGGAAATAAAAGAATTGGCAAGAGTAACAACGGGCAAACTACTGTGAAAGTCACCAGGTCATTAACCCGTGACGTTTTCCTGTTTAGTACAAGTTCTGCACACAATAATGAGCGGCAAGGGAAAGTGAGCTAGAAATGGTAGGAGATCATAACAATGGCCTCCAAAGCAGGTCATTGAAGGAACAAAAAAAAAAACAAGCGGGGGAGAGGGGGAAGGAGGAAGAAGAGGAGAAAAGGGAAGGCAGGGAGGGGTTGAAAAGAGGAAGAGGAAGAGGAAGAGGAAGAGATGAAAAGGATAGGACGCGGAAGGGAAGGAGAGGGGGAGAGTAAGAATTGTGGTAGGGGAAGGGGCGGGGGGGGGGGAGGGGTAATATTACTAATAACAGAAGGGAGCAGACCTGCTAAGGGTTCGTTCACACCAAACTGACAACAACGGGCGTGCAATCACGGCCGAGCGACAGTGGTACACAATTTCTCTAAATCATATTATGATCCGATTCAGACCAACCTGCCGACAATAGACGAGTCATTTTCTCTCGCCCGTCCGACTTTTCACTTTTACCGCTGCAGTAAAATTTCAACGACACTCAGCCGTGTAGCCATGGCGTCTAAAAATAGCACAGGCGAGGTGCTTTAAGCAAAAATTTCAAATACATTTTTTTTCATAAAATGTTATTTTTGGGCACAGATTTGAATTCAGCGACCCAAAACTTGATACGAGCGCGAGGGCGAGGCGTTTTATCGCTTTATAAAGAATTAAATTAAAAAAATTATTCATGTTTAGTCATTTCAAAACGGGCGCTCGGCCGTGTTCACATGCCCGTTGTCATCAGTTTGGTCTGAATGCGGCCTAAGGGTTTATCCTGAGCATCGCAAGAGACTTCTGGTAGTATCGTTTAAGTGACAAATAAAGAAGCACCGATATAATCTGTTACATTCGTCTGATTAATGTTGAACATTATTCTCTCTTCGGTCTGACAAAGCATCCACCCCAAGAAAACACTGACAATGTGCCATTTCCACTGTGACCTACGGGCCGTCTGGTACATCTTTTTTGTATTATGGATCACGAAGACTGCCTCATCTGACGTGCTGGGACCATATTACCAGGAGGAAGGCGATATCAACTTGGGCGTGGTGCTCTCCATCACTGATAAAACGGACATACCAGGGGTTTGCGGAAACAAACTGAGAAGTTTGAAATTACTTCAAGTAACTGAAGT